>CAUDMG010002282.1:0-125000 GCA_958450375.1 Homarus gammarus | reverse complement strand
AGAGAGAGAGAGAGAGAGAGAGAGAGAAAACGTCGTCCCGGACAGGTAAGGAAAGTTGCTATGGTCACCCGAGACTGCAGATGTGGCTAAGTCTCGACTGAACGGGGGGGAGGGAAGGAGGGGTACCAGCTTCCTCCATCCTCTTGGCTTAATCCTTTCTTTTGGGGAGGAAGGAAGGAGAGAGATGGGGGAGAGGGGAGGGAAGAAGGGAGGGAGGAAGGGAAGAAGGAGATAGGAATGAAGGAGCGAAGGAAGGGGGAAGGATAATGTCAACTCCTCCCAAGAGTTCCCAAGTTTCGCGGCCTTGGGAGGATATATCCACAAGGAACTATTTTTTTATATCTTATATTTTTCCCTTTTGGGTTTAGCGTCAAGTCTACCCGGAACATGAGAGACTCCCTGGGAAACCGAGTCTTAAATCCGGGTGTTGTTGAAGATAAACACACACACACACACACACACACACACACACACACACACACACACACACACATCGGGTAGGTTAGGTTAGGTTAGTAGTCAGGAGAAGGAGATGTTTTGTGTTCTAAGATGTGGGCTCGTGTGTGTGTGTGTGTGTGTGTGTGTGTGTGTGTGTGTGTGTGTGTGTGTGTGTGTGTGTGTGTGTGTGTTCTTCCTCCTTTCTCTCACTCTCCCACAAGAAATTTAGGACGATTGTGAGAGGTGAAATGTGAGAGCGATCAGCCTAGAGGAGGAGAGAACATTATCCCTACCCTCCCGAGGTCCAAAGGGAGGGAGGGAGGGGGGGGAGTCTCTCAGTTTTTATTCTCTCTCTCTCTATCTCTACTTATCTGTCTCTCTCTCTCTCTCTCTATCTGTAGTTATCTTTGTCTATCTTTCTATCGCTTCTTCTATTTATCTCTGTATGTATGTATGTATGTATGTATGTATGTATGTATGTATGTATGTATGTATGTATCTAAATGAAGAAGAAGAAGACAAAGAAGAAGAAGAAGAAGAGGAAGAAGAAGAAGAAAAAGAAGAAAAAGAAGAAGAAGAAGAAGAAGAAGAAGAAGAAGACAAAGAAGAAGAAGAAGAAGAAGAAGAAGAAATTTAGCAGACGAGAGACAGCCCAGGACATCAAAGGACTCGAAGAGACAAAGGATGTTTAAGACACCAGGGAAGATGGAACACCTGGAGGGGGAGGGGGGGGGGGGAGGGAGGGGGAGGGGGGAGGGAGGGGGAGGGGGAGGGGGAAAGAAGAGGAGGAAGAAAAAGAGGAGTGAAAATGATGAGAAGAAGAAGGAAACAGAAATGTATGAAACAGTAAGCACACGAGAGAGAACCCACCCAGGCAGAACCCAAAGAGAACCCTGAAGTCTATAATTACAGATGGTGAAAAGTCAACGAAAGACAAAGGAGTTTTGAAACCCCACATCACCAAGCACTCAAGACGAAATGAACCCGGGTCTTTAATATGTACATGAACCCGGGTCTTCAATAAGGAAATGAACCCGGGTCTTCAATAAGGAAATGAACCCGGGTCTTCAATAAGGAAATGAACCCAGAATCCCCCCAAAAATATGAACCCAAGACCAATGAAAGATGTGAAAACCAAAATCGACCCCAAAAAACGATATGAACCCGAACGATAAAAGGGGACAGAACCCAAGAAGCCTCCCCCCTCCCTCCTCCACACATACACACACACACACACACACACACACACACACACACACAGGACAGAATGGACATGAAGAGATGGGACATTGAGGAGACAAACTGCTGCTGACGTTTGTGAAAGTCAGTAACAGACAACGACCTTCCTGACGATGTATGGAGACGCTGACGAGGTTCGGGGGGCAGTTACAACCATTATGTCTGTACCACTTGAAGACGCCATTAAGGACCACTTGAAGACGCAATAAAGGACCATTTGAAGACGGTCAGTGCCACCATTAAAAGGATCACTTGAAGACGCCATTAAGGACCACTTGAAGACGCCCTTAAGGACCACTTGAAGACGGTCAGTGCCAATCCTCACGTCTGGGCATTAAGTAACAGTGCCAGACTATACAGACCACAAGGCAGCGTCAGTGGCACTTCAAACGGCGGAAAACCTTGAGAGAGAGAGAGAGAGAGAGAGAGAGAGAGAGAGAGAGAGAGAGAGAGATCCACGTTTTGTGTGCTCTGTCTCCCCCTTGTATGTGTGAGGCAAAAGCCCCTCTCCCCCCTCACCACCCCGGGGTAAGAGGCTCTGCTCATCCTACCTATTGATCACGTCTCGAGTGCCACCTGGCAGGCACTGAGGCATGACGTCACTAGCATGGCACTCAGCAGGTGTGGTGGGGTGCCGAGGTGTGACGTCACCAGCTTGGCACTCAGCAGGTGTGGTGGGGTGCCGAGGTGTGACGTCACCAGCTTGACACTCAGCAGGTGTGGTGGGGTGCCGAGGTGTGACGTCACCAGCCTGGCACTCAGCAGGTGTGGTGGGTGCCAGGACCAGGGCCAGGGCCAGGGCCAGGGCCAGGGCCAGGGCCAGGACCAGGGCCAGGGCCAGGGCCAGGGCTCCCCACAGTAAACAAAAGATGCTGAGCCAGTGAAAGAAATTAATGGACGTCGAGTAGCAGGTAAGAGGTGCCAGTGGTGGTGGTGATATGGTGCTTGTGGTGATGCTGGTATGGTGAAGATGGTGGTGGTGGTAGTGACGTAGAAATGCCTCAGGTAAGAAGCGATAGTGAAAGCGATAATATGGTGATAATGACCGTGCAGGTGTAGGAGGCAGGAGTGGAGGTTAAATATTATGGAGGCCAAGAGTGGAGGAGGCCAAGAGGTGCTCCACCGACCTCATCTGCTCGGTAATTACTGTAATAACCTCCATTATCATCATCCTTCAAGTTGGTGTTTAATTACTTCTAAATGACTCAAGGTAACACCCTGGTGCTCTCAGATTGGCTCAACTATGAAGTTTATTTGAGAGAGAGAGAGAGAGAGAGAGAGAGAGAGAGAGAGAGAGAGAGAGAGAGAGAGAGAGAGAGAGAGAGAGAGAGAGAGAGAGAGAGAGACTTTCCCGGTCGTCTTATACCTGTTTTTCCACCTCGTCTAGATTTCCCTGAAGACAGACAGACAGACAGACACACACACACACACACACACACACACACACACACACACACACACACACACAGTGACAGACACGTACACAGACTCAGCCAGACCAGGTAGGGCCACCAGGTGAAGAAGAGACCCAGCAGGTATCATCACTCTCTCTCTCTCTCTCTCTCTCTTCCATTCAGCCATTCCTTCCCTTCCTTCCCTTCGTTCCTTTCATTTCTTCCCTCCCTTCCCTTCAATTGTTCCCTCCCTTTCCCTTTTCGTGTTTTTCTCGACCTCTTGCTCTTGTCAACTTTCCTTCCCTCGCTTTGCCTCTTCTCCTTTCCCCTTTCCATACTCTTCCTCTCCTCGCCTCCTCCCTATCACCACTTTCCAAATAACACTACATCTCTCTCACTCTCTCCTCCTTTCTCTTCTTCCCTCTCCTCCTCCTCTTCCCCTCTTCCTCTTCCACTCTACCTGGTAAACACAACACAGCGTCTCCTCCCGGGATTCGTGACTCACTACCTCCAGTTTGAAGTCTGGAAAAGTGTCTGGAAGTCTTGGGAGTTCTGGAAACATAAGGTGAGGTTCTGGATACATGTCTTGGAGTCCTGGAAACGTTTTTTTTGAGGATTAAGGTTTTAGGAACGCTCTTTTGGAGTATTGGAAACGTTTTTTGTGATTTTCGAAACGTTTTTTGTGGTTTGGGAAATTTTTTGAGGTCTTGAGAACGTTTTGTGTGGTCTTGGGAACTTTTTTTTTGCTTCCCAGAAACGTTTATTTTTGTAAGTTATGGAAACGTTTCTCGTAGTTTTCAATCACACGAAGAAAAATAAAATATACAATAAAGACCAAATTTTCTTTATGATTGAGTAAATATTCTTGAAAAGGACCAAATATCCATAGACAGAATATTTTCAAAGACCAAATATCGACAACAGACCGACAGACCTATAGAAAATCGACGAAAAAGACCGAATATTTTTGAGAGAGAGAGAGAGAGAGAGAGAGAGAGAGAGAGAGAGAGAGAGAGAGAGAGAGAGAGAGCAAAGACAAACGACAAGCGGAGGGTAAATATTGACAAGGGGATGAGACACTGGTTGCTAGGTGAGAGAACTGCCACCCAGCCGACACACACACACACACACACACACACACACACACACACACACACACAATATCCCATGGCACTAAAATATAATTTGAGAATATAAAAAAAAGTCAACTATCTCAGTATAAGAAATTGCACCCAAAAAATCCCACGAGTTGGTTAGATTAGGTTAAGTTAAGTTAGGTTAGGTTAGGTTAGGTTAGGTTAGGTTAGGTTAGGCTTCGTTTAAAAAAGTATATAAACCTTTCCAAACTAAATATACTTTTCTTTTTTAATAATTGCCAGACACCTGTATAACGGAAGCAAAGAATTAAAAAAAAATAATAAAAAACAATACTAATAATAATAATAAAACATAAATACACAAATAAATAAATAAATAAATAAATAAATTATATAATATATTCTGATACATATAGACGGAAGTTGTGTGTAGTGAATTACAGTAATTGATAGGTGAAGTGAAGTGAGGTGAGGTAAAGTGAAGTGAGGTAAAGTGAAGTGAGGTGAAGTGAGGTGAGGTGAAGTGAAGTGAGGTGAAGTGAAGTGAGGTGAGGTGAGGTAAAGTGAAGTGAGGTGAAGTGAAGTGAAGTGAAGTGAGGTGAGGTGAGGTAAAGTGAAGTGAGGTGAAGTGAAGTGAGGTGAGGTGAGGTAAAGTGAAGTGAGGTAAAGTGAAGTGAAGTGAGGTAAAGTGAGGTGAAGTGAGGTAAAGTGAGGTGAGGTGAAGTGAAGTGAAGTGAGGTGAGGTGAGGTAGTAAGATCTTTCTTCCACACAACCACCTTCTGCCTTGCTCAATACTTCCTTCCTTCCTGTACGACTGAAGATACATAAAATACTAGTGAGGAAATAACCCCCCCCCTTCCCCCTTCCCCCTTCCCCCTTCCCCCTCCTTGAGAAGTAATTTTGAAAAATATGTCGGCCTGAAAAACATGACTCGCCCTTTAAGTTCCTGGGTGGAGGTGGGGGTGGGGGTGTGGGGTGTTGGGGTGTGTGGGGGTGGGGGTGTGGGGTGTGTGGGGTGTGTGTGGGGGAACAGGAAGCGTTGGTGGTGTTCAGTACTTATTTTCCAGACGGTGCGGGAAAAGATGAAGAATGTGCGTGATATTTTTTTCCCCCAGGTAATGTTTCCAGTTTATGTTATTTTTATTTTTTTTTGTTTGTTTGTTTTGACGATTTATCATATAAATTGCCCACTTAAATATTTCCCTTAGAAGTAAATTTTATAAATATTGGGGTAAACAGAGAGAGAGAGAGAGAGAGAGAGAGAGAGAGAGAGAGAGAGAGAGAGAGAGAGAACAATACTACCCACTGACGATAAAATTAACCTAACCTAAAAACAGAAAAAAAAAACACACAAACATTAACATTTATTAAAAAAAAAAAAATAAAAGTTTATACTCCAAGATAAAACAACGTCACGTCTAAGCTAACCAGACAATGAGATTTGATTGGATACTTTTTGCTTGTGAGGCAGCCAATCATGTAGCTGCCTCACGCGTGCCTTCTGGACCCTGGGCTACTAAAGGCCAACTTGAAGGTAATGTCCCGCCAACTTCTCTTCATTATTGGAACGTCTGCCTGAGGTTGCTGCGTGGGGTAAATTTCCTGTTTTCATCTTAAATCTTCAAAAATCTCCCAAACAAAAATAAAAAATCCTATTATTTTTTTTTTTCTTTGGAGGTTAAACAGATTTATTAACTGCCTTAAGCTCTCCTCTGGGGCGTGAGATGAAAGAGATGGTCTCCTGCAGGCTGTGTTCTCTCATCTCTCTATCTCTCAAGCTAACCTAACCTAACCTCTCTATCTCTCAAGCTAACCTAACCTAACCTCTCTATCTCTCAAGCTAACCTAACCCAATCTCTCTATCTCTCAAGCTAACCTAACCTAACCTCTCTATCTCTCAAGCTAACCTAACCTAACCTCTCTATCTCTCAAGCTAACCTAACCCAATCTCTCTATCTCTCAAGCTAACCTAACCTAACCTCTATATCTCTCAAGCTAACCTAACCCAATCTCTCTATCTCTCAAGCTAACCTAACATAATCTCTCTATCTCTCAAGCTAACCTTACATAATCTCTCTATCTCTCAAGCTAACCTTACATAATCTCTCTATCTCTCAAGCTAACCTAACCCAATCTCTCTATCTCTCAAGCTAACCTAACATAATCTCTCTATCTCTCAAGCTAACCTAACCTAACCTCTATATCTCTCAAGCTAACCTAACCCAATCTCTCTATCTCTCAAGCTAACCTAACATAATCTCTCTATCTCTCAAGCTAACCTTACATAATCTCTCTATCTCTCAAGCTAACCTTACATAATCTCTCTATCTCTCAAGCTAACCTAACCCAATCTCTCTATCTCTCAAGCTAACCTAACATAATCTCTCTATCTCTCAAGCTAACCTAACCCAATCTCTCTATCTCTCAAGCTAACCTAACATAATCTCTCTATCTCTCAAGCTAACCTAACATAATCTCTCTCTCAAGCTAAGCCAACTTAACCTAACCCAATCTCTCTCTCAAGCTAAGCCAACTTAACCTAACCCAATCTCTCTCTCAAGCTAAGCCAACTTAACCTAAACTAATCTTGACGTTCAGTTCCCAAGTTCAATACTAAGCTCGTCTCAAAGTTAAGCTCAATTCAGATGCTTAATTATCTACTAAGATCACCTCGTTTCAGTGTTAACTTCATCTTGATGCTAAACTCATATCAGTCATTTAATTGTCTCAACACTCGGCTCGTCTCAATGCTAAACTCAGCTAGAAACTCGGCTCGTCTCAATGCTAAACTCAGCTAGAAACTCGGCTCGTCTCAATGCTAAACTCATCTAGAAACTCGGCTCGTCTCAACACTCGGCTCGTCTCAATGCTAAACTCATCTAGAAACTCGGCTCGTCTCAATGCTAAACTCATCTAGAAACTCGGCTCGTCTCAATGCTAAACTCATCTAGAAACTCGGCTCGTCCCAACACTCGGCTCGTCTCAATGCTAAACTCATCTAGAAACTCGGCTCGTCTCAATGCTAAACTCATCTAGAAACTCAGCTCGTCTCAACGCTAATCTCATACCGAACATCAGCTCATCTCAAAAACTAATCTCATTTCGCTCCTCGGCTCACCTAAACTCATATTAGTTGTAAAGTTATCTGAGCACACCATAAGACTGACCGACCTACCCGCTGTAATAGGCATAAAGAAAACCCACAGTTTGTCGTGTGTGTTTTTGTGTAATGGGCTGTTATACCCATGGAGGGGGGGGGGGGGGGTAGGGGGAGGGAAGGGGAGAGGGGTGGGGTTAAGGGTGGAAGTTGGGGAAAGAGGCGAGAGGAGGGGGTTGGAGGAGGAGAGGGGGATTGGGGGGGAGAGAGAGGGGAGGGGAGGGGGGTGAGGTTAAGGGTGGAAGATGGGGAAAGAGGGAGGAAGAAGAGGAATGAGGAAGAGGAATGAGGAATGAGGAAGAGAGAGAGAGAGAGAGAGAGAGAGAGAGAGAGAGAGAGAGAGAGAGAATTTCCCCCCCTCTACATCCTGTACAAAAACACTCCATTAATTCCTTTTCCTCCTCTTCCGTCCCATTCCGTTCCGTTCCGTCCCTTAACCATCCCAACACCGTATGGGAACTGCTATTAAGACACACCACTTTCAATGTCCTGGAAAATGGCCAAGGCCTCTCTCTCTCTCTCTCTCTCTCTCTCTCTCTCTCTCTCTCTCTCTCTCTCTCTCTCTCTCTCTCTCTCTCATACGGTGTTCTTGTCTTGATTCCTTACTGAAACTCTTCCAACCCTTTTCTTTTTTCATCTCTCTCTCTCTCCTTCCCCTTCCTTCCTTACCTCTCCTCTTCCTCCTTTTCCTCTCTGGTTCTTGTGAGAGACGGTTGGATCCCTTTCTCCCTTTCCCCTTCCTTGTTTATTCTCCCTACCTCACTTCCTCCCTTCTCTCTCCCTTCTCTCTCCCTTTTCTACCTCACCTTCTTCACCCCTCTCTCCTTCTCTCCCCTTCTGTCTCTTCTTCTCCCCTTCCTCCTTTCTCTCACCTCCCCTCCTTCTTTCATCCCTCTCTACTTTCTCCTTCACCTCCTCCTTCTTCCCACCCTCTCTCTCATACTCCTCCCCCTCCCTTACCTTCTTCACCCCTCTAGCATTTCCCCCCCTCCCCCCTTCCCTCCCTTCCTTCTCCCTTCCCTCCCTTCCTTCCTTCTCCCTTCCCTCCCTTCCTTCCTTCTCCCTTCCCTCCCTTCCTGGTCACAGTGAGGGCGATTTAAACTGAGTTGGAAGGCGGCCAAACCCAGTGACGCCAGAGAAACACGAACGAAGAAGAAGAAGAAGAATGAATAAAGATGACGAGAAGGCAAAATATCGATAATGAAGGAAAAAACGAGATATGGAAGATGGATAGACGGAAACATAATGATGATGAGATGAAAGAAGAATAAAGTAACGAAATATAATATTGATGATGAAGGAATAAGGGAAAATAATGATGAGGGAGGAGAAATAAGAATGAGAGATAAATATAAAGAAATAAATGATAATAACAAGGTAGAAATATAAATAGAGATGAATAAAAGGAAATTAATAACAATGAAAGGAAGAAGAAGGAGGAATGACAGATAAGATAGAAAGAAAATATGATAACTAAAAGAAGAGAATAGAAGGGAAATTATCCACTAATTCTTACCATAATTATTCTTACTGTAATTACCCAACGACACAAAACTTCAATCACTTAATTACCATAACAAAGAAAATACAAGAATTAATCATAGCTGCGGTAATGAGGGGGTTGGTTAGGTTAGGTTAGGTTAGTCATACGTCAGACAGCACCGTGTAGGGAAGGAGTAAAAGTCTCTCAGTGTGTCAGTCAGTCAGTCAGTTACCATAAGAGTATATATATGTGTATGTATGTATGTGTGTATGTATGTATGTATGTATGCATGTATGTATGTATGTAGCGTAAACCTCCATAGCCCTAAACCACATCTGGTCTAGCCAACATGAGCCCCCAACCACAAACCTAAACCACAACTGATTTATCCAATGTTCTAGACCATCACACAGGGGCCAGGGGCAATAAGGGGCAAGGGGGCAAAGGGGGCAAGGGGGGCAAGGGGGTGGAAATCATTAAGGGGAGCATCAAGCCTCGAGACCAGTGAGGAAGACCTGGTATACATTATGGCTTATGTCTCCTCCTTAATTATCCTACGTAATAACGACCGGTGCCCTGATGGTGGTAGTGGTGGTGGTAGCGGTGGTGGTGGTGGTGGTGGTGGTGGTGGTGGTGGTGGTGGTGGTGGTGGTAGTGGTGGTAGTAGTGGTGGTAGTAGTAGTGGTAGTGGTTGTGGTGGTTGTGGTGGTAGTGGTGGTAGTGGTGGTGGTGGTGATGGTGGTGGTAGTGGTAGTAGTAGTGGTAGTAGTGGTGGTAGTAGTGGTGGTAGTAGTGGTGGTAGTGGTAGTGGTGGTGGTGGGTAGTGGTAGTGGTGTGTGTGGTGGTGGTGGTGGTAGTGCGTGGTGGTGGTGGTAGTGTGTGGTGGTGGTAGTGGTAGCCCGGCCTCCCTATGCAATATAGTTCTAGAGGCCACAGTAGAACGATTAGCAAAACAGCAATAAACGCGAATCACCATAGTCGATCATTAGCATAACCTAACACTCTCTCTCTTCTATAATACGAGAGAGAGAGAGAGAGAGAGAGAGAGAGAGAGAGAGAGAGAGAGAGAGAGAGAGAGAGAGAGAGAGAGAGAGATATCAATAATCACAAAACAATTAATATCTTTTGAACACTAAATCAACCCAAAACGATAAGAAAAACAAAAACAAAACAAAAACCTCATTCATAATAATAATAATAATAATAATAATAATAATAATAATAATAATAATAAAAATAACAATAATAATAATAACACTAACAACTACAACAACAACTACAACAACAATGACGACAACAACAACAACAACAACAACAACAACACCAACAATAATAATAATAATAATAATAATAATAATAATAATAATAATAATAATAATCCCAACTTTTTATTCCCTACAAAACTCCTCTTCAATTAAAATAATAAAAATAATAATAATAATTCATTCCACAAACATTCGTCACATTGTCCTTCTCAGCGGCTGAATTTCTGAAGATTTTCGTTTTCTTCTGGAGGGGAAACTTCGCCAGAGGAAAAAAAAATGATTACAATTAAAACTTTTTAACGACAGGAGGCCTTTAAAGTTCTTCTTCATCAGTAGACACAAGAATAACACAGCTTCTCCACCTGTTTCTGTTGTGTCTTGTGTGTGAGTAGAATTTTACCTAACCTAACCTAACCTAACCTAACTTAATTCGACGTAAGATTAGAGTCCTGATAAAATTATATGTTTTCCTCCATAATTTATCTTAGACTGGTACTGTATAATATGGGTCCGTTGTGTCTCTGTCATCTATGTATTTCTTATAGAGTTCTTATATAAATAAATTTAATGTTGTATGTTTGTTTTTCTTTATACGTGTGTGTGTGTGTGTGTGTGTGTGTGTGTGTGTGTGTGTGTGTGTGTGTTTTCATTTTAAAATAGAAGGGAGAGAGAGAGAGAGAGAGAGAGAGAGAGAGAGAGAGAGAGAGAGAGAGAGAGAGAGAGAAGCAGAGAGGGAAGGAGGGAGGGAAAGGTTCAGTACTTCAGTGGTTCACCTTCAGAGTCTTCGTTCAAGTGTTTCAAAAGTTCAGAGTTCAGTCTCCCACACCCTCAGTCTCCCACACCCTGAGCCTCCTACACCCTCAGTCTCCCACACCCTCAGTCTCCCACACCCTCAGTCTCCCACACCCTCAGCCTCCTACACCCGCAATCTCCCACACCCTCAGTCTCCCACACCCTCTGTCTCCCACACCCTCAGTCTCCCACACCCTCAGCCTCCCACACCCTCAGTCTCCCACACCCTGAGCCTCCTACACCCTCAGTCTCCCACACCCTCACCCTGATGTACGTGTCTCTCAACCACGTCCCTCTACCTTAACTACGGCTTGTGTTATTGATGTCTCTCCCAACTACGTCTCTCTCTCTCTCTCTCTCTCTCTCTCTCTCTCTCTCTCTCTGTCTCTCCTTGTTATACACGTCACTCCTGCTTCTGTCTCGTCATCATCGTCCCCGTGAGAGATAGTGTTGAGGGAGGTGATTGTCTCTCGTGGAAAATTTGTCTCCCCTATGTCCACCACTTGGCCCCTCAGATTGTTCTTAGTTTGTTTTCTGTTTATCTTCCTGTTTCTTTCAATGTCTCAGTTGTTTAGTTTCTTGTTTTTTTTTCCCTTATTCTATTGTTTTTGTTTTGTATTTTTTTTTCTTTTGTGGCTTAATTTATTTTATTTATTTTTTATTTTTTATTTCTGGATTTGTTTCGTTGAATGGTATATTATTTTTGTTTTTCTTCTTCGTCTTGTCTTTCTCTTTTTCTATCTCTCCTTCTCCCCTTCTCTCTTTTCTTTTATTCCTCATACACACATACACACTATCTCTATGTCATTCTCGTTTCTCCCTTTTCCCCATTCTTCCCTCTCATTCTTTTTGTTTTGGTTCACACACGAACAACTACACTTTCTTTCTATCTCTCTCTCTCTTCTTTCTCTATTTCACACACACACATGTTTCTTCGTTATTACTTTCTTTTATTATTTCTATTCTACTTTCAATGGTACAATTATCCATTCTTTTAATTCCCTCTTCTCGAGACTTTCTCTCTCCTTCCACTAATTTAAACACTTTTTCTCTTTCTGTCTTCCTCCTTCCTTCTTACCCCTCTTCCTTTACCTCCCCTCCTCTTCCTTCTTCCCTCCCTCTCCATCATCTCTTTCCCTCCTCCTCCTCCATCTCTCTTCCCCCTTCCTCCTTCTGCCTCTCGTCTTCTTCCTCCTTCTGCCCCTCGTCTTCTTCCTCCTTCTCCCCCTCCTCCTCCATCTCTCTTCCCCTTCCTCCTTCTGCCCCTCGTCTTCTTCATCCTTCTCCCCCTCTTCCTCCTCCTTCTCCCCCTCTTCCTCCTCCTTCTCCCGCTCTTCCTCCATCTCTCTTCCCCCTTCCTCCTTCTGCCCCTCGTCTTCCTCCTCCTTCTCCCCCTCTTCCTCCCCCTCCTCTTCTCCCCCCTCCTCCTCCCACACCCTAAGCATCTCCCCAGTACTGCCAGATACCACCACTCGATAACCAATCACAAAAACTATTTTCCTCAAGTCTTTTTGCACTCCACGAATGACCCTCGAACATAGAGACGTCTGGTAACACTGCCATTACACCTTAAGGCTCACACTCCCTATGGTAATAAGTGAGATTTTAGATTCTTCACCTCTACATGGCTTATCACTGTCTTGTGTGTGTTTCTATAAGGTGATCTCTTTTGTAATGGCGACCCCTCCCTTTTGGCTTCAATTTACACAGTGGCATAAAAGCAACGGTGGAACAATCGGGTACATTTTCTTTCTTTTTTTTTAGTTTATAGTAACTCTCGTAGCGGTAAGGGGTAAAGTACATATTGTTTATTGTCTTCTAGTATAGGGTAAATTATATACCTTTGGTTTGGTTTGGTTAGGTTAGGTTTGGTTAGGTTAGGTTAGGTTTGGTTTGGTTTGGTTTGGTTTGGTTAGGTTATTAATAGTTGCTGGATGACATTTTATCAACTGTTTCCGTTGTTTTATGACTCCCGTTGTTGTCTCCGTTGTTTGGGAACGGGTGTAGAGTCGTAAATGCGTGTGCGTGATTGTAGCGTGCGTGTTTATTGGATGTGTTATTGTGTGCAAGAGTGAGTGTGTGTGTTTGGGTACGTACTGTATGTTTATGCGCATCAAACACATCACATGGAACGATATATGAAATATTATGATCTCACAGTACACGCCACCTCTATCTGTGGCTCAATAAACATCAACACAGTACACTCCATCTACAACTCAGGAAACTAAACATCAACACAGTACCCGCCTCCATCTGTGGCTCAGTAAACATCAACACAGTACACACCACCTCTATCTGCGGCTCAATAAACATCAACACAGTACACTCCATCTACAACTCAGGAAACTAAACATCAACACAGTACCCGCCTCCATCTGTGGCTCAGTAAACATCAACACAGTACACACCACCTCCATCTGCGGCTCAAGATACGAAGCATCAACACAATAAAGGAATTTCCGCCCTCTGGAGAAAGAATCAAATTACGAGGGGCAGGATGAGCAAGGAAACAACAGCTTCTCACACACAACAATGGCTGACATGCCTCCAAAACCCCTCCAGGAATTATTTAATGGCATAAAAATACAATAGGGAGAGACACAACTTGAGGCGGAAGAAATGTAGGACTTGTGTGTGTGTGTGTGTGTGTTGTATCTTTTATCATATTTTAGACATAATGGATATTGGTAATGGATAAGAAGTCACACACACACACACACACACACTCACAGACGCAACACTATGCCAGAGAAACAATATCCCCGCCACACTACCACCCACCTCCTTCCCTCTCTTCCTCCTCTCGTTCTTCTCCCCCCCCCCCCTCTTCTTCTTCCTCCTCCACCCCCCACCCACCGCGATACGGAAGGGGAAGGGGAAGGGGAAGGGGAAGGGGGGGGGGGTTGAGGGAAAATTGATACTTGCCCACATCCCAACGAGACGAGAGGCCCCCAAAATGTGACGTTGTCCCTCTTTGATGACAGTGTCGCAACCTTGTCCATGGGCGGAGGAACGAAAGATGGAGAAAAAACGGGACTTTGATGTTTGAGGATTATATTTTCTGGAGAAGGGGGACGGGTCGAGGTGGGAAAAAAAGGGGGGGGGAAAGAGTGAGTGAATGTGAGGAAGAAATCGTGATTCTTAGCCATCCGCGACAATCATCTTGAGCGAATCTTCAAGGAGGTGATGAAATATAGAGGGTTTCTCAGGTGCTGGTGAGGGGTGGGTGAGGGATGGGGTGAGAGGAGGTGGGAAGGGTGTGAAGGAGGAAGAGAGGGCATGAATGAGGTGGGGAGGGGTGGGGAGGGGAGGGAGTGGGAAGGGTGTGAAGGAGGAAGAGAGGGCAAGGAATGGAGAGGAGAGGGGGTGGGAAAGAGATGAGAAGTGGTAAGGGGAGGGAGTGGGAAGTGAAGAGTGGGGAAAGGCAAAGACGAGAGAGGTATTGGGAGGGGTGAAGTGAGAGGGAGAGGGGAGAAAAAGAGACGAGAAGAGAAGAAGAGGAATGGAGTAGAGGAGACAAAATAAAATAAAGAAAGAAAATGAGGGAGACTATGATTCGAAAACAAAGAAACAAGAAAGAAAAAACAATAATAACCAAACACAAAATTAAAGCAATAATGAAGAACCAAAAAAGAGTAAAAAAAAACTTGAGAAAACCCCCAGAAAACGGGAATAAAAACAAAAGAATGACAAACGATACTAAACACGATAAGGAATGACACGAGACACCAATGAAAATGACGGAACTTACCAGATAGCGTCAACGTGTCAACAAAAGGCCTCAGTGGAAACGACCAACACCACTACAACGCCACACAGGGAGCTTTTAATACGACTGCAGGAAACGACACACAACCACGACAAGACCTTTCAACAACAGACGTGATTTACAACTACGAAACCACATCATATGAACTTTAAACCACAACAGCCAATGACTCACAACCATACACCAATACAACATTAACCCACAACCACCGGCAATAACATACAATCACAACGACGTAGACGCTGTTATTAACTATATATACAAGAGACTGGAATGCAACACGGAAATACCAGAAACGCCGCATTACTACAACCCGGATCATGCTCCTGTTACCTGTGTTATGATGGCTGAGTCTAATTACCGTACCTGCGTCATTAAGGTAATTAGGGTACTGTAACCTGAGGCTGATTATAATTATGTAAGTCATGAAGTTAATTACTGTATTGTTAACTGAGGTTGATTATATTGACACCTGTATCATGGAGGGCTGGGCAGGTACTCTAAATCATGAGGCTGATTACAGGTACTCTTAAGTCATGAGGCTGATTACAAGTACTCTCATGGACGTCACATTTCCCATGATCCTCTTCTCTACTAATGAGGGCACGGGGTAAACAAAGTACCTATGGGACCTACTGTTAGTGACGTTACTAAACACACGTGCTTATGTTTACTTTCGATCAGCTGGAGACATAAACAAACCATCAGCTGATCTGTGACGTCACGTTCAAACTGTATAAGATGACGTGTGAAACTTGTTAACTTCTTGACAAATGTTATGAAGATCACACAACAAAAACCTCACGAAGAACAAAAGAACATAACAAAACACACCACATCATAGTTATAATTGGAATAACTTCATTTTTAACGCATTTTGAGTAATTTAACGAAACAATTAACACGCCTGGTGGTGATAAAAGGCACTATGAATCAGAATGTTAATAACAGAATTCAGTGTATGTGTGTGGGGGAGGGGAGAGGAGAGAGAGTGGAGAGAGGGGGGGAGGAAAGGGAGAGGGGGAGTCAGCGCTACACCATTAACATCAGACATCAGGGATTAAAAAACAAGCTATATATCAGGTTTCTTCACAGACAATACCCTCTCACACTATACATGAGTCAGTGTTATTAAAATGGCTCACATGCGCCAATATGCCATGACTCCTAGTGCCATAATTTTGTCTCAGGACCGAGGAAATATCCAATAATGTGGACGGTATTATCTGGAGCGGCCGTAATGGTGGTCACAACGAGAGGGGAATGAAACGTTCAGGGGATTGTGGCATTGTATCTTAAACTCCACTCACCTCGTATACGGCCTAACGTGTTAAGCTCCCCCCACAAACACTTTACTTAACGTATTATACCCACAGATAAAGTTACTGGTGGCAAACATATAACAGATTGTAAACAAACCCATGTCACGGAAGGTATTCACTAGTTGTAAACAAACTCATGCCACGGACGGTATTCACTAGTTGTAAACAAACTCATGCCACGGACGGTATTCACTAGTTGTAAACAAAGTCATGTCACGGACGGTATTCACTAGTTGTAAACAAAGTCATGTCACGGACGGTATTCACTAGTTGTAAACAAAGTCATGTCACGGACGGTATTCACTAGTTGCAAACAAAGTCATGTCACGGACGGTATTCACTAGTTGTAAACAAAGTCATGTCACGGACGATATTCACCAGTTGTAAACAAAGTCATGTCACGGACGATATTCACCAGTTGTAAACAAAACTATGCGTGGCTGATAAATATTCCCCATTGTAATTTCGTTTTGTGTTGATGTTTCAGTCCACCACGACTGCGTAGATGTGGTTAGGTTAGGTTAGCAATCGTTTGGTTAATTTAAGTTAGCAGCGTTTAAGTTAAGTTAGGTTAGGTTAAGTTGGCGAGGATTTGGTTAAGTTAGCAATTGGTTATATTAGGTTAACACGCACGCACGCACGCACGCACGCACGCACGCACGCACGCATACACACACACACACACACACCCACCATTAACCTAAAAATATGAGATCCACCAAAAACTTTAATCTGCATCACTCAGGCTTTGATCCAACACACTTCCTAAAACAATTTTGGCGTCAGCGGCGGTAAGCAAACATGACAGTGAATATATCTCCATAGTGTGAGTGAGAGGGAGCGTCCTACACACACATACACACACACACACACACAACGTAAACACCTAGAAAAAGTGCAAAAGAGGGCATGCAAGATTATTCTCTCCTCCTCCTACTCCACATATCAAGAAGCGCTCAACACACTGACCCTTTCGACTCTCACTGACCATCACCACGACCTCATCTGCAAATTTGGTAAGAAGCTTCTACACCATCCCCGACACCGGCTCCTACTACCACCCGAGGTCCCTTGTCCGAGAATTGCTGTTCGACACCACAACCGCATCCAGCCCATACGTGCACGAACTGATCGCTATAAGAACAGCCCAGTCCCAACCATTGTAAAAATTATCAATAACTTGTAATACTGTAACACTGTCACTATGTTGAATTGAACTGTAGTTTGAGCTTTTCCCCATCTAAGTTATTATATGTCTTATTTGTGTCACTTATGTTACTTGTATATTATTTGTAATTCGTAACCCACTCCCCAAATATGTAACTGTATATTTTCAGCCTTCTGGCTGCCAAGCTCTTTCAATAAACCGTTAATTATTATTTATTATTATTATTATTAATACAGTACAGGTGATGTGATATTGGATCCTCTCTCTCTCTCTCTCTCTCTCTCTCTCTCTCTCTCTCTCTCTCTCTCTCTCTCTCTCTCCGAACCTTTAATTATTCACGCACAAAAAAAAACACAAAAAACAAAAGATTAAATCACAAATAAAAGACAAATTTAATAGAACTTCTCAACCAATTACTACATAAACTTACAGCCTACAGACACAACACCTTACTACGTGTTGGTACAGGTGATGAGAGAAGCTGTTAATTAAATAAGGTAAAAAATATAACACCTGTAGACTCTGTGTGTTATAGGTGTTATGGGGTTTGGCTTTAGTTCAGGAGAGAGAGAGAGAGAGAGAGAGAGAGAGAGAGAGAGAGAGAGAGAGAGAGAGAGAGAGAGAGAGAGAGAGAGAGAGAGAGAGATAAATGAGAGAGATAGATAGATAGAGAAAAAAGAGCAAAATAAAGAACAGAAAAGAGAAAGAGAGAGAGAGAGAGAGAGAGAGAGAGAGAATAACAGCACGTAAAGCCATCAGGTAACACCACTTAAAGTCTACGGTGTTATCCTGCCGTGTTTAACTTAATGCTACCGGCGGCGAGGGAGTAAAACAAAGAGTAACAACAACAGAAACAACAACAACAAAGGGAACAACAAAACAACAGAAAGAAAAACAACAACAACAGTGGAAGCATTTGGTGTCTTCAGAGAGATGGTTTAAGTCCAGAATTTAAAAAAAATCATTACTGTATCTGGAATTAATTAACCTCCAGTCTTATATAATACAGCCTATTGTCATAACTACCACCTAACCTAACCTAACCTAACCTAACCTAACCTAACCTAACGTAACCTAACCTAACGTAACCTAACCTAACCTAACGTAACCTAACCTAACCTAACCTAACGTAACCTAACCTAACGTAACCTAACCTAACCTAACCTAACCTAACCTAACGTAACCTAACCTAACGTAACCTAACCTAACCTAACGTAACCTAACCTAACGTAACCTAACCTAACTACAACCTAACCTAACCTAACCTAACCTAACCTAACCCAACCTCGAAACTACTCTTGTACATCCTGGTAAAAAAAAAATATATTAATATATTTCTGGATTCACTGTATTTTTGTCCTTCCTGGAAAAAAAAACACAAAAAAAAACAAATGACTCTCGTGTTTCTCTCATTTTAATATTAATTTGATTATTAATTTACTTCATGAAATAATTAATGAGGTGAAAATATGACGGTGTTTTTTTTTAGGTCAGTCAATTAGGTTGGGGTGTCTGATGGTGTTTTATTTGTTTGTTTGTTTGTCTGTTTTGTCTGTAAGTGTGTTTGTGTTTGTTTATGTTTGTCTGTCAGTGCGTCTGTGTCTGTTGTTTGTGTCTGCGTGTGTGTATATGTATGTATGTGTCTGTGTTTGTCCGTCTATATGTCTGTTTGTCTGTATATGTAATACGCATACGTGGATTACAACCTAACCTAACCTAACCAAACCAAACCTAACCTAACCTAACCAAACCAAACCAAACCAAACCTAACCTAACCTAACCTAACCAAACCCTGAATAAAACGTTAGATATTTATTTTTCTTTTACACATCATTAAAACAATCTCATTATTTCAGCTCTATATTTAAGTGAGGAAAATGAATGATGTTTGAAAGTACAGGTGAGGCAGTTTGAGTCTTAAGGCAATTTGATGATTAAATGTTGGGATGGTGTATAATTGGACATGCAAATTGCTTACACAACACCTGGCGCTTTCTCACGGGGGTACAGGTGTGGGTGGGGGTACAGGTGTGGGGGAATACAGGTGTGGGGGTATAGGTGTGGGGGGGTACAGGTGTGGGGGGTACAGGTGTGGGTGGGGGTACAGGTGTGGGGGGTACAGGTGTGGGTGGGGGGTACAGGTATGGGGGAATACAGGTGTGGGGGGTACAGGTGTGGGTGGGGGTACAGGTGTGGGGGGTACAGGTGTGGGTAAAGGTGAGGTTACAAAATGAGGGAGAGAGAGAGAAAGAGACCAGGGATGGAGGATGAGGTTGGGGGAGACAGAGGGGAGGTCAGGAGAGGGACAGATGAAGGAGGAACAGGGAGGTCAGGGGAGGCAGGGTGAGGCTAGGGGAGGAGGGAGACAGGGGATAAGGGGGAGGTAGGGAGGTCAGGGGGAGGGAGACAAAGGTAGAAGGAGCAGGGAGGTCAGGGGGAGACAAAGGGGAGGAGAAACAGGGGGTGAGAGTGTAAGTGGAGAGGTCAGGGGTCGAAGGGACAGGGGGTGAGGGATAGGGCAGAGGGTCAGGGTGAAGGCACAGGGATGAGGGGGGGAAGGAGGGGTGGTCAGGGAGGGGTCGCAGATGTCTCGGAGCGAACCATTAACTGAATTTAAAAACTGAAACGGTTTGGGCTTCATAGGGAAAAAAATAACATAAAACGACTCTCGTCTTTTCGGAATTTTCCCTTCATTTTTTCCCTTCATTTTTTTCCCTTCAATTCTGAGCGACTCTTCTCCTTCGTATAGCGGGGGGATTAAAGCGCTATACTATAAAAGAGAATTAGAGGTGATTCTCCTATATCCATCTCCATATAAACTGGCACTTAGAGGCTCTTTAGTCTTTTTCTTTGAGCCCAGCTGATAGGTATTCTATGTTAAACCTTAAAGGGGCCATGATTATACTATGTAATACTTGGCATTAGGTTCGAAAATACTACGATAAAACAGGTCTAAATCACCCTTAAGAGTCAGGTGGCGGATGTGTCTGTGTGAGTCGGGCAGTCATATAATTGTAACTCACGTGTGGAGGGTCTTGTATCATAAAGGTGAGAATCCTATGGTATCGTATGGCAAGAGTCGCCTTTAATGACTACTGATGGTTGTGTCTCTGTAGCCTCGAGGTCGTGTAATTGTCGGTGTGTTTGATCCTCGCGAATTACGTTAACTGAAGAATTAACATGGCGGCCTTGGCAATTTGGCGATATTGGCGTTTTTATCATTCATTAACAACCTTCAGGGCTGGCGGTGGCTGAGTGGATACAGCTCTCGGTTCCCGTCTTAATGTTCACTGGTTCGATCCCCTCTCAAGGTGGTCGTGTGCAGTGTCTTTTCATCTCCCTCTTGAGTCGTTAAGCTTCAAGGAACTAATTCTTACTTTC
This sequence comes from Homarus gammarus, assembly GCA_958450375.1. NCBI lineage: Eukaryota > Metazoa > Arthropoda > Malacostraca > Decapoda > Nephropidae > Homarus > Homarus gammarus. The sequence goes on along the minus strand of CAUDMG010002282.1, from coordinate 104,491 downwards.
AATGACCTTTAATTGCGTTTCTTCTTCTTCTTCTCGTTTATTCTTTCTCTTTCTTATATTTGTTGTTACTTCGTCTCTTTCTCTTCTTCTTCTTCGTCATTTCTCACTCCTTACCTTCTTCGTCTTCTCTTCTTAATCCTCTTCTTCCTTCTCCCACTCCTACACTCCGTTATATCCTCACTACTCCTTTTCCATCTCCACTCCTCCTCTCCCACTCCTCTTCCTTTCAATACACTCCTCTATATCGTCACTCACCCCTCCTCCTCCTCTTCCTACACTCCCTCATACCCTCACTCCTGTTCTTCCTCTTCCACCCCTCCTCCTCTTCCTACACTCCCTCATCCCCCCCTACCTCAACCACCCACCACAACTCCCCCACCAGAACCAAAACACACACTCTTCTACTCACCCCAAAAGCGGAGAATCGTTTACACTTGCGAGTATCTTTACAAAGGTACACCTCTGACTTGGGTCTTGGAGGTTTCTTGGGCCTCATGATGACCTTCTGCTCGCTGCGAATGTCCTCGTCGAGAAGCTTAGAGTCGGAGGAGACGGAGAGCTGCCTGGAGAGGGATTCCCTATGGTCAACCAGCCGCTCCCAACCTGTAGTAAAGGGAAGAAATGATGGTAGATAGTGTTAGTATGTGATGGTGAGAAGGGATGGTGATATTAAAGAATGGTATTTTGAATAATGATGTAATTTAGTATAAGATTGATAATGGTGATGGTAGTCGTAATAATAATGATGATGATGATGATGATGATGATGATGATGATAACAACAATAAAAAACATCGCTAAACTAAAATATATAAAAAGATATAGAAGAAGAAAAGAGAGAGAGAGAGAGAGAGAGAGAGAGAGAGAGAGAGAGAGAGAGAGAGAGAGAGAGAGAGAGAGAGAGAGAGAGAGAGAGAGAGAGAGAGAGAGGTCAGTGGAGCCAGCAGTTAGTGGCTCACAGTTGACGCAAATGTTCATCCTACAATAATGGTGTTAATGTAGCGGTAATCCCTTCCTCCATCCTTCCTACCTCCCCCCCCCCTCTCCCTTCCTTCCTCCTTCCTCTCTTCCTCCACCCCTTCCTCTCTTCTCCATCCCTCTATCCCTCTTCCCTTTCTCTATTACCCGTCTTTTCCCCCATCCCTCTCCCTTCCTTCACCCCCTCCTTTCTTCATTCCTCCACCCTTTCTCCCTCTCTTCCAAACCTTTCCTCCTTCATCTCTCCAGCCCTCCGACCTTCTTCCCTCCCTGCCTTCCTTCTTCCTCCTCCCCCCCCCCCTTCCTTCTTCCCTTAAGCTGCAAAACCCACAAACAGCTTCCATATAAGGTGTCAGCTGTGAAGGAAGTAACAACACACCTCCTGACGTTCTTCACAGCTGACAGTCTCTCTTTCTCTCTCCACTCACGCAGCTGACATTCTCTCTCTCTCTCTCTCTCTCCACTCACGCAGCTGATAGCCAAGAGTCTCCTATACAAGTCGTGCTGATAACAGTGTCCAGTCCGAGGGGTGAAGCTGACAGTCTCCCCTCCCTCACAGTACACGCGCTCGGCAGTGGAGGGGAGCTCACACACACACACACACACACACACACACACACACACACACACACACACACACACACACACACACACACGCTGTAGACTTAACACTACATATTTTATTATCAACTTTTAGAGTGCATCAGTGAGTCAGCTGCATCGATCAGGACTTGTGAATACCATGACTCACTGGTTCATTGACTCACTCACTGGTTCACTGACTCACTCACTGGTTCATTGACTCACTCACTGGTTCACTGACTCACTCACTGGTTCACTGACTCACTCACTGGTTCATTGACTCACTCACTGGTTCATTGACTCACTCACTGGTTCACTGACTCACTCAACAACAATACTATACCACTACTACTACCACTACCAACCACCATCGCCATTACCACAATTACCACCACTACCATCATCTCCAAAACCATTACCACTAACACAACTACCTCAACTACAATCATTAATACCACTACCACTACTACAACCACCACTGCCACTACCACCACTACCACAACTACCACCACCACTACCACCACTACCACAACTACCACCATTACCACCACCACCACAATCTCGTCTGAACACAATCTGTCTCCCTCTAAGAAAATTAAATTATGTTATTTTTTCTGTTTTTTTTTTCGTCAATTTGTCTTGAGTTGGTTGTTGGGTGATGAATGGCCGCGAGGAAATGAAAGAAGACGAGGACACGCGAGGACAACCACAGACACGAGATCGTTACCCTGTTCGAGGACGGTCATGAGATATCCCCAAACACACACACAAAAACGGTCATGAGATATCCCCACACATACAAAAACGGTCATGAATACAGTGGTGTACATGACTCTCGCATGATTTATTCTAGCGGGGGGGAGGGGAGGGGGGAGTGGGGAGGGGGGAGGGGAGGAGGGAGGGAAGGGGGGAGAGAAGGGGGAAGGGCAATGGTTTGACACACACAGGGAGAAGGGGAGGAAAGGGTGCCAGATTTTTGCCTGCTTGGGTCGGAAGGATGTGATAATTTGCATAATAATTTTGTTTAACAATTGTATCAGAATAAAAGATAAATTTGCATATTTCCCTAAATTACACCAAGATACAGGGAAAATTTACCTAATATTTCCCTAAATTACACCAAGATACAGGGAAAATTTACCTAATATTTCCCTAAATTACACCAAGATACAGGGAAAAATTACCTAATATTTCCCTAAATTACACCAAGATACAGGGAAAAATTGCATGATATTTTCCCTAGTGACCCACCCCAAAAAAAAGGAAAAAATGCAACATATTTCCCTAGCCACATCAACAAAGGAGGGAAAAAATCAACATAATTCCACCAACATAGAAACAGGTAAACATTGCTCACTAAATACAAACATTCTTACATGGAAAAAGAAACAGACAGACGAGAAGAGAGGGTGATGGTGAGTGCTTTATTGTTCCTTAGGGGGAGATAATAAATAAGGTAGGATGATTTAGTGGATAGAGAAGAATAAGGGGAATGACGTGGAGGAGGAAGAAGGAATAGGAGAGGTGGGAAAATAATTTATAGGGCTAGGACAGTGATGGATAGGAGTGATTGAGAGAGAGAGAGAGAGAGAGAGAGAGAGAGAGAGAGAGAGAGAGAGAGAGAGAGAGAGAGAGAGAGAGAGAGAGAGAGAGAGAGAGAGAGAGAGAGAGAGAGAGTGTCTGTGTGAATAACTGATAGATAAGGAGATTTATATAGGTAGATAGACAGACAAACAGATAAAGAGAGAAAGAGCAAAAAATATAATTAAAAAAAATAATCAGTGTCCATCTTGAAATATTCTATAGGCCTAAAAGAAAAAAAAATCCACCTAAAAAAATAAAGGAGATAAATGAGGAAGAGCCTAAAAAAAAAAGAATAAATGGGAGTCGGTGGTGGGGGGTGGGGGGAGGGGGGTGGGGGAGGGGGTGAGGGGGGAGGGGGAGGGTAGGTAGAGATATATGACCAAAAAATAATTAATCATAGACCACAGGAAGGAATTACGCTTTAAGACAAATAGGTGGTGAGGCTTTTTTTGGGGGGGGAAGGGGGGGAGGAGGGGGAAGAGGGAGGGTGGTAGGAGGAGAGGGAGGCAAGGGGAAGGGTGTGATCAGGGAAGAAGAAGAAGAAGAAGAAGAAGAAGAAGAGCAGGAGGAGGAGGAGGATGGTGATTCTTTTTCCTCCGAGATTACAAAAGGAAAAAATATAATGATGGTAATTAATGAAGTTGGTGTATAATCTAATATGTTGGTAATCGTCTGTCTGTCTGTCTGTCTGTCTGTCTGTCTGTCTGTCATTCTATCTGTCTGTCTGTCTGTCATTCTGTCTGTCTGTCTGTCTGTCTGTCATTCTGTCTGTCTGTCTGTCATTCTATCTGTCTGTCTGTCTGTCTGTCTGTCTGTCATTCTGTCTGTCTGTCTGTCATTCTGTCTGTCTGTCTGTCTGGGTACTACACATCGTATATAGAATTTTAGTAAGACTGTCCACTAATTTGGTGTTGTGTTCCCGGGGATGAAGAGAAGAGAAGAGACGAGAAGAGAAGAGAAGAGAAGAGAAGAGAGGAGAAGAGAAGAGAGAAGAAGAGAGAAGAAGAGAGATTATGGGTCTGTTATTACGATGGGGTTAAAATAATCTCTCGTACACCACAACACTACACCATACACTACACCATACTACCACACCCTACACCACCATACTACCACACCACGCCACCATACTACCACACCACGCCACCACACAACCACACCACACCGCCAAAAAAGATCAAACGGTCGCGCCGGTATCCATCAGAGATAATCTAAACAAACAATTTACTCCCATTGCCTCAGGTGGGGGAAGGGGGGGAGGGGGAGGGAGGATGGGGGGGGTAGAGGGGGATGGAGAGGAAGGGAGAGGAAGGGAGAGGGAGGAGGGGGAGGGAGAAAATGGACACAGAAACACTTCATTTTAAACTACTAATTTTTCTCGGGTTAATTCAATATCTCTCCTTTTTTTCTATCTTCGTAATTGTAATGAAGAAAGTATTTTTTTGGGGGGGGGGGGGGAGAGAAGTTATTTAAATCACATGACTGTAATTGGTTATTTGTAAATCTATTTTCTATTTTGTATCTTACAGGATTTTTTTTTTTTTATGTAGACACCTGAAATTGAAATGAAAATAGAGACATACTCGTATATTCCCATGGCTTCATTTTAAGGTTATTAATAATTCTATCACTATATATATACTTTTGGGGTCTTATTTGGGGGGGGTTGGGGGGTGGGGGGCTTTTATTAGTCAAAAACAGTGAGGGGAAAAAATCACAAAATCACCCGTGTGGTTTTAGTACGACGAGGAAAAGTTAAATGAGTTTTGAAATTGAATTTTAGTTTGTAAACAAATCGATCGTGTTGACGTCTGTGGAAGGTGAGTGTGAAAGATAGCAGGGAGGGAAGGAGGGAGGGAGGGAGGGAGGGAAGGGGAGAAGGAGGGAAGGAAGGAGGGAAGGAAGGAGGGAGGGAGGGGGAGAAGGAGGGAAGGAAGGGGGGAAGGAAGGAAGGAGGGAGGGAAGGAGGGAGGGAGGGAAGGAGGGTAAGATAGAAATTGTGGAAGGGAGTGGGGGAGAGAAGGGGTAAAATTGTAGGAGGGAGGGAGATGAATCGGAAGTGAGAGAGAGAGAGAGAGAGAGGAAATATTAAAGCAAAGAACAGGAGATGGAGGAGAAGGGGAGAATGGGGAGGTAGGAAGAGATAAATATGAGAGATAAAATAGGGAATAAGAGACTGTTAAAGGGAGGGAGAGAAGGGAGGGAAGAAGGGAGGGAAGGGAGGGAGGGAAGGGAAGGACGGAGGGTAGGGAGGGAGGGATAAGAGTTAAACAGTAAAAAGAGAGAGGGGAGAAACGAGGGGAGAGTGAAGGAAATGGAGACATATGGAACTAGGGTGAGAGAGAGAGAGAGAGAGAGAGAGAGAGAGAGAGAGAGAGAGAGAGAGAGCCAAAAGACATGAATGATTAAGAATGTAAATAAACAGAGGTAAACGGGATGACAGACACACGGGACAGACAAACAGATAGACAGGTAGACAGGAGAAGAGACGGATCCCACAGACCTATCCCGTAGACAGATAATACAGACAAGGAAGACCCACTTAACCACAGACAGACAGACAGGCAGACAGACAGGAACGGTCCCGTCACCCTGGACACAAACTACCCCCTCGGGAAATACCACAGCGATAAAATTCTCCGCCGGATGGGTGATATAGCGTCTGGCGGACCTTCGCTTCTGAATCCAGGTCGCTGAAGTTAAGGACCCTGGTGGAGCCTGAGTGTTGGAGCCTAGAGTTGGTGGTGGTTAGTTGGTGGAGCCTAGTTAGTAGAGCCTAGTTACCGAAACATAATCACTGGAGCCTCACGCAAAAAAAAACACTCCCTCGGATTTATTTACAAACTTTCATACGAATCCCCTAACCTAACCTAAACCTAAACCTAACCTAACCTAACCTAATCTAACCTAGCCTAAACTTTCGAAAATCACTCAAAATCCACATCAACATCCTCACAATCGCCAAATTAGCCACACTAGTACCACTAAGATATGATTTGGCGAAAGAAACATCGCCAAATCGTGAAATATTATAATTATTGGCAGTAAAGAAAGAAAACGTATTAAAAGAAGCCATTATGAGGGTAGACTTAAATAAACCTGTTTTGGTCTACACGATACATGAATATTTATGTGATGTTGATCTTGTCAGTGAGTTTTGTTGACGTGTGGATGCTGCTATCTTGATGTCTACTCAGTGAAGCGCCATTAAAACCATACTCAGCGCCTTTAAACCTTACTAGGAGACTTTAAACCACACTGAGCACATTTAAAACCTTACCCAGTGTCTTTAAAACCATACTGATAGCCATTAGAACCACATTGAGAACTTAAAACCCTTATTGAACGCCATTAAAACACTACTGTGCGCCATTAAAACTTTATCGAGCGCCATTAAACCTCACCGAGCGCCATTAAACCTCACCGAGTGCCATTAAACCATACCGAGCGCCATTAAAACCATATTTACCAAACACTCAAACTTACATAACGTCTTTAGTCATAGAAAACGTTGAAGGCAAGAGTCAAGGAGTTACTGCGGTATATTCCTCGAGGAGAACCTTGACCCTAACCACTGTGGAGAGAGAGAGAGAGAGAGAGAGAGAGAGAGAGAGAGAGAGAGAGATAAACTAAGATAAACAAACACACACAAATTAATTTATTCCAGCCAGAGTAAAAAAAAAACAAAAAAAAACACTGATGACACAAACAGAGGGTGATTGACCTGTGTGTTTGTCTTGGTGCCTGTGTTTGTGCGTGTTTGTCGTTACGTTTGTTTGTGTGTGTGTATGATAGTCAGGCTTCTAACTTGTGTTTATGATTGTGTTTGAATATGTATGTATGTATGTATGTATGTATGTACGTATGTATGTATGTATGTATGTATGTATGTATGTATGTAAGAGATATAACATTATCCTCATCATTATCTTCTGAGATGAATTATTAAAACCCTTAAGTTTCTACCAACACTTGAGAGAGAGACATGAAGAGGCTATACAACAGTGTATCTTAAGGGTGGAAATCTCACGTAAGAGACTATGGATTGGTGGTCTTTAGTGGTTTAGGGTGAGATAAGACCATGTTGTAAGGGAAGGAGGGGGGGGGGGGACGATTGTGTGGACGGGCCAGAGAAGACTTGATAAATTCGAAACGTGAGTTGGGTTTTAAGTTTTCGTTTTATTTTTCTGTTTGGTTTTGGTTTTAATCTCTTTTTTTTTTTATCTTATTTTCTCCATTTTCTCTCTCTCTCTCTCTCTCTCTCTCTCTCTCTCTCGTTCTTTCTCGTATTTCCTTCCTCTCCTTGTCTCTCTGTCTTATATTTCCTCTCTCTCTTTTTTTCCTTCCATTCCTACTTTTTCTGACCTTTCTCTCTTTCTCCATCTTTTCTTTCTCGTCTCATTCTTTCCTTCCCTTTCTCCCTTATCATCTCCCCCTTTTCGCCCTATCCTTCTTCCATCTTCCATTCCTCCACTGATTGTATCTTTCTTTCCCTCCTCACTTTCTTCTTTTCCACTTTCCTTTCCTCCTCTCTCTACCTTCCCTCCCAACCCTTTCCTCATTTCTCTTTCCCTTTCCTATTATATATCATTTCGTCTTCCCTTTCGTCCTTCTTCTTCCTCTTATACACTCCTCTTCCATCATTTATTCCCGACCATTTCTTCACCCTTCCACCTCTTCATCCCTTCCTTTTTCTTCTCCACCCCCTTCTCTCAATCTCTTCTCTTCTTCCTTCCCCTCACTCTCCTACTCCTTTCTCTTTCTCATCCTTCCGTTCCATTAAACTTTCTTCTCCTTCCTTCACTTCCCTTCCTCTTTCTTCCCCTTCCTCACTCTCCTCTCCATCCCTTATTCCTCTCTCTTTCTCTTCCCCTTCCTCACTCCCTCTCCTCTCCCACCCTGCACCACTGATGTGTATTCTGGTGAGCGTGTAGAAAGTTTGTTAAGATGGACAGTTTACTTTGGTCTCTTGGCTGCAGTTACCCAAGCATGGTTAGATTAGGTTAGGTTCTCTATCTCTCGTTCCTTCTTATTGCTAGTCTTTCTCTTTTTTAATCTCTCTCTCTCTCTCTCTCTCTCTATTGGTACCTTTCTATCATGCCATATTTCTCCTTTACTCTCATCTGCTATCTCTTTTATCTCTCATTCTTCATGTCTTTTAAACTCTTCTTTCTCCTACTATCTCTTTCTCTCTCTCTCTCTCTCTCTCTCTCTCTCTCTCTCTCTCTCTCTCTCTCTCTCTCTCTCTATTTGGTTACATGCTGCCCAATCAAACCATAATCTCTCATTTGACTATGTGATGAATGCTCCATCATGCTCTTAAACACACGGTATAGCAGGATCTTGTCACGTAACACACCTCAACAAAGGGCATAATTTTGACCTTGACCTGTGACCTCAACCTCCAACCAACCCTCACCAAATTTATACCAAGTCTGCATCATTTATCCTTCAACTCATTTACCAAGTTTCATCGAAATCGCCAGAGTTGCTTTTGTAAATCATTCGTTTAAAATCAGGAAGACGAAAAGACACAAAATATGGCGATAAACAATATACAGTTTCCAATATTTCTCTACAATCGCTGCCTCTTCAACCTTCACCACTCACTGGGCCAGAGAACGAGAACAACACTAATTATTGCCTCGTTCTGCTAATTACCTCATTAATTAACAATTTCCGCCAATTTGTGGTTGGGTGATCAGTAATGACCGGTGGGATGTGTCGTAGGAGGAAAGGTCTGGGGGCCTTCCTTATATTCTTCTCGTCGCGATTTTATATATTTCATATTATTCTTTTTCTTCTTGTTTATTCTTAAAGTTTATTCGATTTTTTCTTTTGTTTCTTATTGTTATTTGGGATCACCTTAGATATTAGCCCCAGCTTAATTCACCTTGAGATTAACCACTCTAATGCTAACCTAACCAAACCTGGTGAAATGGGTTGGGAGGCTAATCTTTTGATCTGGCTTCTGTCGTTTATATAGTTAGGTTAGGTTTGGTTAGGTTTGGTTAGGTTAGGTTAGGTTAGGTTAGGTTAGGTTTGGTTTGGTTAGGTTAGGTTAGGTTTGGTTAGGTTTGGTTAGGTTAGGTTTGGTTAGGTCAGGTTAGGTGTATACTGTATGTGACATAGATGTGCCGGCCCTCACCTCACATATCTTCACCTCTACTCCTCACTCTATGACCTCTCCCTCCTCACCACTTAAAACTCCTCACCGCCACTAAATTAACCTACCCCCCCCCCCCCTCCACACACACACACACACACACACACACACACTCTTCCTCGCCCTTCGCCGTAAACAACAAGCAATTCAATTTTAGCAGAACCCAAAAGCTGTACCCGTATTTCGCTGTCTGAGAGAGGGAGGTTTTTATCCACTTGGCCTCCAGTGGTCGACCTCAACAACACCACAAAGGCCGATTTATCCACTTGGCCACTGGAGGTCAACCTTAAAAACACAACAAAACACTAAGACTTTTTATAGAGAATTAAATGTACCTGATAATCGGTGCTTTCGAAGTGAGAGTTGGATTATTTTAAGACCTATTGAACGAGTTAATATGTTTAGGCAATTTAGAAAGTGGTCTGTTAACTTTCTTTTAACTCCAAGTGAGGGAAGTATATAGAAAGTGTTTAAGTGTTAAGTAATGTTAAGTTCTCTTCCATTATTTCCCATCTTTTTCTATTTTTATTCTCTCTTCCCATCCTTTCTCTTTCCAGTATTTCCCATCCACCATATTTTCTCCCATTTCCCACCTCCCTCATAGTTTCTCTCATCACCCTGACCTTTTCTCCCATCACCCTGACCTCTTCTCCCATCACCCTGACCTCTTCTCCCATCACCTCCCCTTCTCCCATCACCTCCCAGACGGCCGGTGGCAGACAACAGCTGATGGCTTCTTCATTTTTCCTAGTTAGTGAGACTCGTGTGAGATTTACCATCATTTTTCATCGCGCGAGAGAGAGAGAGAGAGAGAGAGAGAGGTGATGGATGATGGTAATTTTCATGTACCATCACTACCTACAAAGTCCGCCCATACCACTATCATCACGCCCACGGACACTCATCTTGACCACGGACAACACACCAGATTTACGGACAATCATCACGTCCAATCACTTACATCCAGGGACATCCATCATGCCCACCTGCCACGCACAAGGTTAACCCACCCCCACCACGGACAACACATCCCCACCACGGACAACCCATCCCCACCACGGACAACACACCCCCTAACCCACGACCCATCAAGGGCGTCGACAATCGCCACCAAATACTGTTTAAAATTCATGACGACGACCACACACTGAACTAAACTTTACCTCTCGTTCCTTTGTCCAGTATTCATCAGCCTCTTCTTCCCTTCTTCATATGCCCCCCTTTCTCCAACGTTTATCATCCTTCCCTTCTTCTTTTTTTTTCTATTTTCTCTCCGTTCATCACTTCTTTCCACTCCCTTCCTTTACTCACTCTCTCCTCTCTTATCTATCTCTTCTTCTCCTTCTCTCTCTCCCTTACCTCCACTCTAACCTACAGCTCTCCCTCTACCTCCCTCTCTCCTTTCCTCTCCTCCCTTTCCTTCTTCTTCTTCCTTCCTAATATACCCTCCTTCCACCTCTCTCTCTTCTTCCTCCCCTCCTCCTCCTCCTCCTCTTCTTCCTCCCTCTGTTCAGTAAGTAATTTATTCTCTTTGTTTCCCCTTCTACCTGGAGTTAATCTATCATCCTCTTCTTCCCCCTCCTCTTCCTTCTCTTCCTCTCTCTCTCCTTCTCTTCTTCTTCCAGGAATTAATCTATTCTTCTTCTTCTTCTTCTTCTTCTTCTTCATAAATTAACTGATCTTTTGCTTACCTCCCTTCGTCTCCCTTCTTCCTACTCCTCCTCAGCAATACATCTACCCTTTATTCTCACCCTTTATTCTCTCCCTTTCTAAACTCTATCCACTCTCCATCTCCCTTCATACGATTGACATCTCCCTATTTTCCCTACTTCATTTCACTCTATTCTCCCTGGCTCGATATCTCCCTATCCTCCCTGGACTGACATTACCTTATTCTCCCTGCTTCGTTTCACCCAAATCTCCCAAGTTAGACGTCTCCCTATCCTCCCTGGACCGACATCATCTTACTCTCCCTGCTTCGTTTCACCCAAATCTCCCAAGTTAGACGTCTCCCTATCCTCCCTGGTATAGTTAAAAGTCTAATATGCTCCCTTTTACATAATAAACATCAAAGGCTTGACTAACACACCTTGACGCTGAGAGAGAGAGAGAGAGAGAGAGAGAGAGAGAGAGAGAGAGAGAGAGAGAGAGAGAGGGAGAGAGAGAGAGAGAGAGAGAGAGTCTACAAGTTCTATACTATTTACTAACACTCGCTCTCTTTCATGCTGCCATTTTATGTGGGTATATTTTAGGCATTAAATTCTTCTTCTTCTTTTTCTTATTATTATTATTATTATTATTATTATTATTATTATATTATTATTATCATCATCATCATCATCATCATCATCATCATCATCACCATCATCATCATCACCATCATCACCATCATCATCACCATCATCACCACCACTACTCCAGGTGTCCCCCTCAACAGAGTCTCATATAACAGCTGAACAAACAGGTGAACATATTTTCCTACAGCTGTGACGTCAAACAGCAATTACGTACAGCATTTCTCGATAGCTTCTCAGCCTCCCACTTCACCCCGTACTGAGAGGCGAGTATTGAAGACAAATTGGCATACTTACATACATACATACATACATACATACATACATACATACATACACGGGCAAACAAACTGATAGATACACAGACAGACAGACAGACAGACACACACACACACACACACAATAAACAAATACTGACCGGGGTTAAATAAAAAGAGGGACTCTAAACTAATTAACAAACATAAAAGCAAAATCTGACCAGTCAATTATACTCTATGAGGACACACACACACACACACACACACACACACACGGACAGAAATATATGTAAATAGGTCATTAAATTTCCCAATTCATCAGTAAACAAAAACTAAACGGATTAACTCCTCCTCTTCCTCTCTTCCTCGTCCCTTTCTTCCTCGTCCCTTTCTTCCTCCTCCCTTTCTTCCTCCTCCCTTTCTTCCTACTCCCTTTCTTCCTCCTCCTCCTCCCGGGCCAAGCGTATGGTAATCTCCCTTCCCTCTCTCCCTTATACCCGCCTTTCCTCTTGTCTTCTCGCCCCTCTTCCTCCTTCTTCACCATCACACTCCCCTTCCCCTTCCCCCTCCTCCCTCAAGACGCCTCACCTGGAACAAGCAATTACCCCTCGCTGGTTAGGTGAGGATGACTAACTACCTTGGTGTGTAATTCTCGGCGTGGCCACTCGACCCCCTCAACCACCCTGTCGGTAATTAAAGCTGGTGGTTCATTGAGGGGAGAAGAGGGGTGGTGGGGGGGGAAGGGTGAGGGGAGGAGATGTGGGAGGAAGGGTGAGGGGAGGAGATGTGGGAGGAAGGGTGAGGGGAGGAGATGTGGGAGGAAGGGTGAGGGGGTGGGAGGGGTGAGGAAGAAGAGGGAAGAAGGGAGGTGGTGAAGAGGGGGTGAGGTAGGGGAAGTGGGAGGAAGGGTGAGGTGAGAGGGGTAGTGGGAAGGGATGGGGGGGGGGGGCACAGGGAGAAGGAGGAGACGTAAGGAGGAGGAGACGTAGAGAGGAGATACGAGAAGGACGAAGAGCAGGAGGAGATTGAGTGACCCCCAAGGGAAAGGTCCAGCAGGTGTGGCTCAGGTCAGGTCAGCCCAGGTCATCCATCTCTCCTTGACACTCATTCGTCGTAGGGGGGGGGGGGGAGTAAAACACACACACACACACACACACACACACACACATGGAAATAGAACCTTTAATAGAACCCAACAGCCAAAACACGACAAGTGGAATACCAGACCATTAGCACCTCGAGAAAAAATCCTAATGCATAGAACCTCGAATAATAGAACTTTTGGACGCCTAGAACCCCACAAAAATAGAACCATTGGACACATAGAACTGAAAATAGAACCTTTGGACATCTAGAACCTCAAAATACAGAACATTTGGACACCTAGAACTTCGAAATATAGAACCTTTGGTCATCTAGAACCCCAAATATAGAACCATTGGAAGCCTAGAACTAAAAATAGAACCCCCAAATATATAACCTTTGAACGACCTAGAACCTCAATCAGTGGCGAGCGAGGGACCAAAAGATCACGAGTGGTCATTAGAGAGAGACGAAGGCAGTCATTAGTGGACCTCTCTCAACCTGCTGTAAAATACTGACCGACACTCAACACCAGGCTACACACATACAGACAGACACACAGATATACACACACAGATACAGACACACAAGATACAGACACATACAGACACACACACATACAGACAAACACCACATACAGACACACAACACATACACACAACACATACACACACACAACACAAACACACATATACAAACAAACACACACTAGTGAGGACCTTCAATGGTAATTCCCTGAGACTATCCTCTGTTGACGAGGCTAATAGGTAGTTCACTTGAGCGAGGAGGAGGAGGAGGAGGAGGAGGAGGAGGAGGAGGAGAAATGGAGGGGAGAGGAATAGGGATGAGGAGGAGGAAGGAAGGAAGGAGGGTGGAAATGGGAGATGGAGAGGGAGGGGAGAGGAGGAGGAGGAAGGGAGAATGATGAAGGGTAGATAGAGGAGAGAGGGAGAGGATAACGAGAAAGAAGGAACGGAGATAAGGGGAAGAGGAGAAAGAAAATGGATAAAGGAAGACTTAACATAAAGGAAACAGGAGTTTATTGTATGAGAGAGAGAGAGAGAGAGAGAGAGAGAGAGAGAGAGAGAGAGAGAGAGAGAGAGAGAGAGAGAGAGAGAGAGAGAGAGAGCACACAGGAACCTACCACTAAGTAACCATTAGACTCACCGCCCCGGGACACACTCACAAGTGGTCCCCCCCAGTACACCCCCCGTCATCCGGCCCCGTCCACCCGTCCTGTCTCTCCGTTCACCCGTCCGCCTCTCCTGTCTCTCCGTACACCCGTCCCTCATCCTGTCGCTATGTCCACCCGTCCACCCGTCCACTCGTCCTGTCTCTCCGTCCACCCGTCCATCCGGCCCTGTCCACCCTCCAGCAAATTGACAAACTCCACGAGACAGAAGACCTGGCGAAGCTGACAGACTGTGGCAAACCTTGACGAGGTGGAGGGTGGAGAGGTGGGGTGGAGGGGTGAAGTGGAGGGGTGGAGGGTGGAGGGGTGGGGTGGAGGGTGGAGGGGTGAAGTGGAGGGGTGAAGTGGAGGGGTGAAGGGTGGAGGGGTGGAGGGTGGAGGGGTGAAGGGTGGAGGGGTGGAGAGGTGGAGGGTGGAGGGGTAGGGTGGAGGGGTGAAGTGGAGGGGTGAAGGGTGGAGGGGTGGAGGGTGGAGGGGTGAAGGGTGGAGGGGTGGAGAGGTGGAGGGTGGAGGGGTAGGGTGGAGGGGTGTAGGGTGGAGGGGTGGAGGGTGGAGGGGTGAAGTGGAGGGGTGAAGGGTGGAGAAGTAGGGTGGAGTGGAGGAGGTAGGGCAGAGGGGTGTGAGTGGAAGGTGGAGGAGGTAGAGTGGAGGAGGTAGGGTGGAGGAGGTAGGGTGGAGGAGGTAGGGTAGAGGGGTGGAGTGGAAGGTGGCGTGGTGAAGGGTGGAGGAGGTACACACTTATACCAGGAAGGGCAGTACAAGATACATCCTGTAGCTCTCTCTCTCTCTCTCTCTCTCTCTCTCTCTCTCTCTCACCCATTAGCGGCGACCATCAAAGGCTTAACAGTTACAAATATCACCCATGACTTCATTTCTCTAATCAGGGCGGCATCAGGGCGGCATCAGGGCGGCAACAGGGCGGCTCAGTTAGCGTGAACACCAGTAAACACGTCACTGAGTGGAGCGTCAAAAGTGGTAAATATCTCACACCCTCTTCATTCATCACACAGCCTGGTAAATATCTCACACCTACTTCATCACACAGCTCCCCGGTAAATATCTCACACCCTCTTCATTCATCACACAGCCTGGTAAATATCTCACACCTACTTCATCACACAGCTCCCCGGTAAATATCTCACCCTCTTCATTCATCACACAGCCAGCCCGGAGATTCTGATACCCTCACGTTTGGTTACACATCATAATAACAGAAAAATATATCACCTGTTGTTTAATTAAGACACCTATAGTATACCTGTCATTAATCTTACCTGTGGCATTAGAAACAAAAAAAAAAATATTAATAAATGAATAAATCAATAAAAAAAACGAATTATTCTGAAAATTAACTACTCGTCAAATGAAAACAAATACTAGGCAATGGTAATACCTCGTGTGACGTCATCAGTTACCTGGGAAGATCATTCGAGTATTTCATCGATTTTTAATATTACCAAAAAAAAAAAAATGTGTTTGATTTCGGGGTCTTTTATGTGAAAGTACGAAAATTTATATCAAACTTGAGGGAATTTCGAGCTGGAGTCATCGTGAGAGAGAGAGAGAGAGAGAGAGAGAGAGAGAGAGAGAGAGAGAGAGAGAGAGAGAGAGAGAGAGAGGAGTGGTGTGCGAAGAATGAGAAGAGAGTGAGGGGTAGAGAGAGAGATTGAGAGAAAGGACACACACACACACACGGTGGGGGGGGGGGGTAGGGGAGGGGGGGTCGCTGCCTTCATAACGTATTCAAATAGATTTTTTGTTCTCTCTCACAATTAGTAGCCATTAACTCCTATCTCACACTCTGTCTCTCTCTATTCTCCTCTAATCTCTCTCTCTCACCTTTCTTTATCTCTCTTTCTTTGTCTTTATATATGTCTTTCCTTCGTTATCTCTCTCTCTCTCTCTCTTACTCCTCTCTTTCGTTTCACATGTTTCTCTCTTTTTTCTGTTTTTCTTCTTCTCTTCTTATACTATTCTGATTTTGGTAAGGTAACAACACAACACAGCAGGTAGGGTGAGGTCACAACACAGCAGGTAGGGTGAGGTCACAACACAGCAGGTAGGGTGAGGTCACAACACAGCAGGTAGGGTGAGGTCACAACACAGCAGGTAGGGTGAGGTCACAACACAGTAGGTAGGGTGAGGTCACAACACAGTAGGTAGGGTGAGGTCACAACACAGTAGGTAGGGTGAGGTCACAACACAGCAGGTAGGGTGAGGTCACAACACAGCAGGTAGGGTGAGGTCACAACACAGTAGGTAGGGTGAGGTCACAACACAGTAGGTAGGGTGAGGTCACAACACAGCAGGTAGGGTGAGGTCACAACACAGCAGGTAGGGTGAGGTCACAACACAGCAGATAGGGTGAGGTCACAACACAGCAGGTAGGGTGAGGTCACAACACAGCAAGTTATTATAACGACGTAATTATCGTTCATTATACATCATCTGTGAGGAAATAGGCGGACGGAAATGACTGGGGTGAGAGGCAGGGAGGGTGAGGGTGAGCGGCAGGGAGGGTGAGGGTGAGAGGCAGGGAGGGTGAGGGTGAGCGGCAGGGAGGGTGAGGGTGAGAGGCAGGGAGGGTGAGGGTGAGAGGCAGGGAGGGTGAGGGTGAGAGGCAGGGAGGGCGATGGAGGGAGGCAGGGAGGGTGAGGGTGAGAGGCAGGGAGAGTGAGAGTGAAAGAGAGAGAGAGAGAGAGAGAGAGAGAGAGAGAGAGAGAGAGAGAGAGAGAGAGAGAGAGAGAGAGAGAGGAAAATGGAAATGAAGAGATAAGGAGAATGAGACAAAGGGAGAGAATAAATGAGAGGGAGAACGGGGGAGAGTGAATGGCTAAACGAAGGAGAGGGAGGGAGGGGAAGGAAGGGAGGGAGGGAAGGAAGGGAGGGAGGGGAAGGAAGGGAGGAAGGGAAGGAAGGGAGGGATATAATGATATACGGAGTTAAGAATTATCGCTGTCTCTTGAAATTAAATTTTCTTCATAACAGAGAGAGAGAGAGAGAGAGAGAGAGAGAGAGAGAGAGTGAGAGAGAGAGAGAGAGAGAGAGAGAGAGTGGCGTGCGTGGAGTGAGTAAAGAGATGATGAATTAAGGAGGTAGTGGCCGGGAGGAGGAGGAGGAGGAGGAGGAGGAGGAGGAGGAGGAGGAGGGAGGGAGGAGAAGGAGGGGATGAGGAGGAGGTGGGAAACTAATGTAAGGGTCAACCAGCACCTTCTTCTTCTTCTTCTCTCCATCGACGCCACACACACACACACACACACACACACACACACCTCCCTAACCGATAGTTTCTTGACAAACAGAAACATAACAACTTCCTAACTCACAGACAACAGTGTTTTATTGTGTTATTTATACTTTTTCCACTCAATAACACCCACGTCAACATGTAAACAAAAAAGTATAAACGCGGGTATCTGGGAGTCAGTCGAAGAGGAAAGAGAGAGAGAGAGCGAAAGAAGAAAGTGTGTGTGTGTGTGTGTGTGTGTGTGTGTGTGTGTGTGTGTGTCGGATACCAGGTAAGGATCCAATATTCAGTTCGGATTCCGTTTACAATTCCTGGGTGGCTCTATCACACACCGCCCCCTCCGTACAGCTACACAGTTGAACCATAAACCATAAATCACCACGCCCTCTCGCACCTATAGACGCCCACGGTCGCCTGTCAACGCCCACGGTCGCCTGTCAACGCCCACGGTCGCCTCTCAACGCCCACGACGACCTCCCTACGCCCTAGTACTGTATTTACCCGTCGTACATATTTTGGTGTTTATTGGGGGGGGGGGGGTGTGTATCTGACCCTCCCTCCCCTCCCCTCCCCTCCCCGCTCACCCCCTCAGGCTCAAGGGATGGGGGCTGGATAGGGGGGGAGGGGTGGGGGGATAGTGTTGTGTGCCTAACCTGTCGATGTAGCTGTCAATACTGTCTCTGTCTGTCTGTCTATGTGAATTAAATCTATCTACCTGTGTGTGTGTGTGTGTGTGTGTGTGTGTGTGTGTGTGTGTGTGTACAGTTCATTAACTCTTGTTTACTCACCTCGTAAACTCAGCACTTGTGTTTACATAATAACAATCACTTAATGTTCACGGCGACTATTATTACTTCAGTACAGACCAAACCTAATCTAACCCCACCTAGCCTAACCTAACCCCACCTAGCCTAACCTAACCCCACCTAGCCTAACCTAACCCCACCTAACCTAACCTAACCCCACCTAGCCTAACCTAACCTAACCTAACCCCACCTAACCTAACCTAACCCCACCTAGCCTAGCCTAACCTAACCCCACCTAGCCTAACCTAACCCGTTCTAACCTAACCTTACCCCACCTAGCCTAACCTAACCTAACCTAACCCCACCTAACCTAACCTAACCTAACCTAACCATAACTAAGATAAAGCTTTGAGATAAACAAAACATAAACAATAAAAAACAAACATCGTAAACAGATGCAAACAAACACATACATAAACACACACACACACACACACACACACACACACACACACACACACACACACACACACACACACACCTAAGCATCGTAATATTTAGGTAGAATAAATTTTAATCTGGGAGCACGGGCGTAAAATCAAGGACTTTATTCTTCACATTAAAACCTTTTCATATGACCCCTTCTTGCGCACTTACCCCTCTCTCCCTCCCTCTCATTCCCTCTCACACTCATTCTCTCTCCCATTTTCCTCCCTCTTGCCTCTCCCTTCCCCTCTTCCACCTCTCTCTCTCTCTCTCTCTCTCTCTCTCTCTCTCTCTCACTCCCTTTTGTGCTCGTAACGTACTCGTGATATGAGTGTGTTCGCTAGCTCGTTCTCTCGGGCACAAGGAGGTACTTCCCTCGACCAATCATAACTCTCCAATAGCTACAGCGTATTCAAAGGAGCCACGTGATTGGAGCGCTCTACACCAACACTGAAGGTTCATGTAAGGGTCCTAGCGATCAGTATGGCTGCGAGATT
The DNA here is from genome assembly GCA_958450375.1 of Homarus gammarus. NCBI lineage: Eukaryota > Metazoa > Arthropoda > Malacostraca > Decapoda > Nephropidae > Homarus > Homarus gammarus. Next base: position 85,379 of record CAUDMG010002282.1, on the reverse strand, counting down.
AAATCATTTTTTTTTATTATTATTTGTTTTTTCTTTTCTATTTCCCCTCTTAAATAAATCATCTGGGCGTTAAAAATATTAATTACGGGGGAAGTGAGAGTTAATGGCGTCTAAAATGATTATGAAACGAGGAAGAAAAGGTGATAAAAGGTGTGAAGGAGAGAGAGAGAGAGAGAGAGAGAGAGAGAGAGAGAGAGAGAGAGAGAGAGAGAGAGAGAGAGAGAGAGGTCGTGTTAATATGAGATGTGTGTGTGTGTGTGTGTCTGTTGCCTCTATCATTACACCATCTACATATCCTCCCCCCCCTCTCTCTCTCTCTCTATCTCTCTCTCTCTATTTCTCCATCTATCCAATTCTTCTTCTTCTTCTAACACCTCTTTCTCTCTCTTTTCCTCATTTACTCCCCATCCACCCATTTATTTATTTCTCACCTACACCCATCCTTCACGTGGGGGCCAGGAAGTGGGTGGGGCGGGGTGGGCGGGGTGGGGTGGGTGGGACGGGTGGGGAGGGGATGGAGAGATCAGCTGGCCAGACTACAACACATTAATTCCAGTTTGAGTCGACAAAAACCAGAGTTGTATTGTTGTTGACTTTTATTAATTTCTGGCATCGCTCCACGAGACCCAATCACCAGTGTACCACCCCCCAAAAACTACACAGTAATGTATGTATGTATGTATGTATGTATGTATGTATGTATGTATTTATGTATGTATGTATGTATGTATGTATCCCCATTCTCTTTTAACCACAAGTAGTAATTAGTGATGTAACACCTAATTATACACCGGTAATTAACTTCCCAACGCAGTAGTATCACGGACGGACGGATACCAAGATACTCACCAGCGTATAAAGACTCAATCTACGAAAGGGTTTAACACATACAAAAAATATAAGGAACAAAAAAAAATGAATTGAATGTATAATGTGTAGTAGGGAGGTAGACGATTCCCCCTCACCCCCACCCTCTACCCCTCACCCCCATCATCTTCCACCCTCACCCCCACCCTCACACCTCTCCAACTTCCCCCTCACCCTTAGCCCCCTCCTCCTCCACCCTTACCTTTACCACTACCATAATTATCACAACTTTATCACCACACACACACACACACACACACACACACTACCGACCTCTTCCCTTTGGCTCCGGTAAATCCCTATCCCTGAAGACTCCCACAAGAGCCGTAACAGGCTTCCCAGAGGCTTTCCCGACCGTCCCTCTACGGCCCTCCCGACAGAACCCCGACAGGAGGGTATATCGTTGGCCTGATCCATCACCGCCGTCCACCTCCCCCGACAACTTCATTTGCGGAGTGTCGTCAGTCACGCTGTTGCTCCCCCCCCCGTCAACAGTGCCACCTAGACCTTTATGCTGGCACTATTTGGCACTTGTATGTCTAGTGTGAGTGTTGTGATATCGATACTGTGTGATATTTGGCACTGTTCTATGTCTAGTTGTATGGCATCATTATAGGCGGCACTCTACATCAACAGTGCCACCTCTCTATATGTGGCACTGTGAGGAGGTATGAGCGCTATTGATGCCACGTATGAATAAAAGTTAAGATCACAAGTAAGGGTCAGAGGTCAAGTTAGGTTATTCTAAGTTAGGTTAAGTCAGTTTATTTTAAGGTAGGTCAGGTCAGGTCAGGTCAGGTCATTTGGGTTAGGTTATGTTATATTAAGGCATGTTAGGTTAGGTTAGGTTATATTAAGGTATGTTAGGTTAGGTTAGGTTAGGTTATATTAAGGTATGTTAGGTTAGATTAAGTTAACATCAAGGTAGTTAATCATAATATGGAATTAACTAGGCCAGTCTAACCTTCAGGTCATCCCCAAAAAAGACCCATTAGCTGTTGGGTACTGATACGGCCGGTCATCACAACGACCAATGTGTTAATAAACTTGCTGTTATGGCCACGACCAGCGACTGGGAGAGAGGCAGTGTGGATATACCGACTACCTCCCAGGTGTAATTGGCTGTTAGGAGGAAACTGTATGGTTATTTGTGCTGTGGAACGACCAGGGGACGGGTGTGTGATGGAGGTAACGTGTAGAGAAGAGATAAAAATATGGAAATAAATGATGGCACAAGTAAATAATATATATAGTGTTTATTAAGTTTTGGTTATTGAGTACTTAACCTAACCTAACCCTAACTTAACCTAACCCAACCCTAACTTAACCTAACCTAACCCTAACTTAACCTAACCTAACCAAACTTATCCTCACCAAACCAAACTTAACCTAACCTAACCTAACCTTACTATAATACAACATAACCTAACCTAATCTAACTTAACCTAAACCAACTTACTTTAACCTAATCCAACCTAACCTAACTTAAACTACTCTAACTTAACCTTGGCTTCGTAGGGTTAAACCAACGCTCCTCAAGAGATTAAATCATCGCCTTCAAGGGATTTCATCTAGCCTGCTACAGTGATCACTCGAGGACTCTAGTCACTTCTGTTCTCATCTACGAGCACCTCCCCCCCTTCTTCTTCCTCCTCCTCTTCCCTTCTCCTCCTCCTCCTACGCCTCTTCCCCCTCTTCCCTTCCTTCTTCGCCCCTCAAAAACCCAAGAGTATAGTTTAGGAGGAGGAGGAGGAGGAGGAGGAGGAGGAGGAAGGAAAGGAAGAGGAGGAGGAAGGAAAGGAAGAGGAGGAGGACCCACACAATGCCTTCGTAACCCCCTCTCCATGCCTATATGACCTCCCTGCCACGCCTACATGACCTCCTCCACACCTACATGACCTCCTCCACACCTACATGACCTCCTCCACGCCTACATGACCTCCTCCACACCTACATGACCTCCTCCACACCTACACGACCTCCTCCACACCTACATGACCTCCCCTCCAGACCTACATAACCTCCACGCCTACATGGCCTCTGCTCGACGATCAGTGCCAGCGAGGGAGAACCAACAGATGGACCAACACCAGATGGTGCCTCCTCCGCCAGCTGGCACTGTCTGACTGATTTCCCACGTAACTCACTCGTCTCTGGCACTCATGTCATATCCGTCACTCAAGAGGTACAACGGTAACTCATAAATAGCAGTGTCATTCAAAGTCAACAGTGCCACTCAGAGCCAACAGTGTCACTCAGAGTCAACAGTGCCAGCCAACAGTGCCACCCAGAGCCAACAGTGCCACTCAGAGCCAACAATGTCACTCAAAGCCAACAGTTACTCAACTCTAACATCACCACTCAGAACCAACAGTGCCACTCAGAGCCAACAGTGTCAATCAGAGTTAACAGTGCCACTCAGAGCCAACAGTGCCAATCAGAGTTAACAGTGCCACTATCATGGGCCAACTAACGGGGAGTCATCACCGACCAGCACCAAAAACTCATTAGAAATGTTTCATTATGACCCTCAACTCCCTCCATCCTTCCCTCCCTCCCTCCCTCCCTCCCTTCCTCTACCTTCCCTCCTTCCTTCTACTTTCCCTCCCTCCCTCCTTCTACCTTCCCTCCATCCATCCATCTACCTTCCCTTCCTCCCTTCCCACTCCACACACACTATTACCTGTGATGGAAGGGAGTGAGGGAGAGATAGACGGATAATGGAAGGGGAAGAGAAGAGGGAGGTGAGGGGAGGGGAATGGAGGGAGGGAGGGAGGGAGGGAGGGAGGGAGGGAGGGAGGGAGGGAGGTAGGAGGAAGAGGGGATGGAAGGGAAGGAAGACGTGTTACATAACGATCACCACTATTACCACAACTACCACAACACCTGGATGGTCATTACACAGTTCCTCATTTCTGATTGTAAAAAAATTAGCTTAATTATTCTTTTCCAGACCGTTACATCTCTCTCCCTTCCGTCTCTCTTCCTTCCATCTCTCTCCCTTCCGTCTCTCTCCCTTCCGTCTCTCTCCCTTCCGTCTCTCTCCCTTCCATCTCTCTCTCCCTTCCTAGATGGTAGTTTTTCGACAGACAGACAGACAGACAGACAGACAGACAGACAGGCAGGCAGACAGGCAGGCAGGCAGACAGACAGACAGACAGACAGACAGAGACAGACAGACAGACAGAGACAGACAGACAGACACACTTCTCGACGGGCTATTGAGTGTCTGGAGAACATATCTGTGAGACCTTCCCAGAGACACTCAGAGATATCTCACCAACTAGAGGAAGTCTCTCACGCACCCAGAGAGACAAGAGAAGAGAGGTGAGAGAAGTGAGGTGAGAGAAGAGGTGAGAGAAGAGAGAGATGAGAGAAGAGAGGTGAGAGAAGTGAGGTGAGAGAAGAGAGAGATGAGAGAAGTGAGGTGAGAGAAGAGAGAGATGAGAGAAGTGAGGTGAGAGAAGTGAGATGAGAGAAGAGAGGTGAGAGAAGTGAGGTGAGAGAAGAGTTGAGAGAAGAGAGAGATGAGAGAAGTGAGGTGAGAGAAGAGGTGAGAGAAGAGAGAGATGAGAGAAGTGAGGTGAGAGAAGAGAGAGACGAGAGAAGTGAGGTGAGAGAAGTGAGGTGAGAGAAGAGGTGAGAGAAGAGGTGAGAGAAGAGAGAAGTGAGGTGAGAGAAGAGGTGAGAGAAGTGAGGTGAGAGAAGTGAGATGAGAGAAGTGAGGTGAGAGAAGAGAGGTGAGAGAAGTGAGGTGAGAGAAGAGAGGTGAGAGAAGTGAGGTGAGAGAAGAGAGGTGAGAGAAGTGAGGTGAGAGAAGAGAGGTGAGAGAAGTGAGGTGAGAGAAGTGAGGTGAGAGAAGAGAGGTGAGAGAAGTGAGGTGAGAGAAGTGAGATGAGAGAAGTGAGGTGAGAGAAGAGAGAGACGAGAGAAGTGAGATGAGAGAAGTGAGGTGAGAGAAGTGAGGTGAGAGAAGAGAGGTGAGAGAAGTGAGGTGAGAGAAGTGAGGTGAGAGAAGAGAGGTGAGAGAAGTGAGGTGAGAGAAGTGAGATGAGAGAAGTGAGGTGAGAGAAGAGAGACGAGAGAAGTGAGATGAGAGAAGTGAGGTGAGAGAAGTGAGGTGAGAGAAGAGGTGAGAGAAGAGGTGAGAGAAGAGAGAAGTGAGGTGAGAGAAGAGGTGAGAGAAGTGAGGTGAGAGAAGTGAGATGAGAGAAGTGAGGTGAGAGAAGAGAGAGACGAGAGAAGTGAGATGAGAGAAGTGAGGTGAGAGAAGTGAGGTGAGAGAAGTGAGATGAGAGAAGTGAGGTGAGAGAAGTGAGGTGAGAGAAGAGAGGTGAGAGAAGAGGTGAGAGAAGAGAGAGATGAGAGAAGTGAGGTGAGAGAAGAGGTGAGAGAAGAGAGAGATGAGAGAAGTGAGGTGAGAGAAGAGGTGAGAGAAGAGAGAGATGAGAGAAGTGAGGTGAGAGAAGAGGTGAGAGAAGAGAGAGATGAGAGAAGTGAGGTGAGAGAAGAGGTGAGAGAAGAGAGAGATGAGAGAAGTGAGGTGAGAGAAGAGGTGAGAGAAGAGAGAGATGAGAGAAGAGGTGAGAGAAGAGAGAGACGAGAGACGTGAGGTGAGAGAAGAGAGAGATGAGAGAAGAGAGATGAAAGAAGTGAGGTGAGAGAAGAGGTGAGAGAAGAGAGGTGAGAGAAGAGAGAGATGAAAGGAGAGAGAAAGAGACGAAGAGATACACAGTACACAACAGAGGTATAGTAAAGAGAACTAACCCCCCCCCCCCCCCCACACAGAAGAGAGAACATATCTCTCAGTAAGTGCCGCAGCCAGTGCCAGCCAGTGCCAGTCAGCAGTGCGGCAGTTTGGGGCATTACCACGAATCCTCTTCCCTCTCTCTTTCCCCTTCGACCATCTCACTTCCCCTCTCCTTCCAAGGCGACGTTACCCTCCCCTAACCTCCTCTCCCCTCCCCCTCCCACGAGAGAGGCAGTTGGTGGGTAGGGGCGGCGCCCTTCAAGATGCTGCTGTCCAAAGTGCATCGTCAGGAAGGTCTCGGGTGATGATGGGAGTCCAGAGATGACGCAGAAGAGGGGGAAGAAGGGGAGGGGGGAGGGGAAGGGGAGGGGGGAGGGGAGGGGGAGGGGAAGGGGAGGGGGGAGGGGAGGGGGAGGAGTGGAGAGGAGAGGAGGAGGAAGGTCAACTGTGTGGCTGTGTGTATTTGTGTGAGTATGCGCGCGTGTGTATGTGTATGAGTGTGTGTATATGTGAGATGAACCTTGGGAATGAGAGCATCACCTGAGCCAGCGAACATGACAAGACGCTCAGGTGTAAATTAATTAACATCACCAACAGGTACAACTAAGGCTGAGAGAATCCTTCCCTTCCACCTGAGGTATTCCTACCATTCTATAATTACACTCCCTGAATCACCTGCAGATTAACCACCCCTCTTCTTAACAGCTTATTACACCTGGTGATTAAGCACTCCAACGCTATCTGTGATGGTTAGGTTAGGTTAGGTTAGCATGTTTAATCTTCAGGTGATATAAGCAAGGGTGTCTAAGCTTCATGTGCTCTGCTCCCCCCTATGGCGGCAACAACCTGAGTCTGTACCCTTGCAGGGTCTTCTACAGCGCCAGCAGGAGTTTGTTAAGATGTCCTGATCCACGGATATGACCCTTGGGTGACCTCTGATGGCTTCACTGCGGCTGGCTTTACCACTAACTGGCTTCACCCCCTCCTAACTCCACAAGCTTCACCTCATCTAGCGTCACCCCCTCACCTAACTCCACCCTCTAGCTTCACCTCATCTAGCTTCACCCCCTCACCTAACTCCACCCCCTAGCTTCACCCCATCTAGCTTCACCCCCTCACCTAACTCCACCCCATCTGGCTTCACCCTCTGGCTTCACACAGGGCGATCCAGGACAAAGCGTGGCGAGATTGAATTGAAATCTAATATAGACTAAACTGTGCGGTAGACGAGGATGTCACACCCAGCAACGGGGAGAGGGGAGAGAGGGGAGAGGGGTGAGGGGAGAGAGAAGGGAGGGGAGAGGAAGGGGAGGGGAAAAGGAGACGCCTGCAGGACATGTGTGGGGAGAGGAGGGGGAGAGGGGTAGATGAGGAAGGGAAGGTAGGGGAAAAGGTGGTGGTGATGATGGAAGGGAAAGAGGGAGAAGAGGTGGGTGGGGAAGGGAGAGGGAGAGAGAGGGGGGGAGGATGATGAGAGAAAAATTAGGAGATGACAATGAAGAAGGGGGTAGGAGGAGGAAGAGGAGGAGTCAGGAGGCCGGAGGAAGAGATGGAAAAGGTGGAAGAGTTGGAGAAGAAGACAGGAGGAAGAGAGGGAGGTAGGAGGAGGAAGAGGAGAGAAAATTTATAATTAAAGGTCCTGCCTGAGTCATAACAGCGACCACCCCCAGGATCTGTAGGTGATGTTCCTCCTCCTCCTCCTCTTCTTGCTCTTCCTCCTGCCTCTACTACCGCCTCTTTCTCTTCTTCTTCTTCCTTCTCCTCCTTCCAGTGCCACATCCTCTTTCATCGTCGTCACCTAATTTTCTTACTCTTTCTCCTCTCTTCCCTTCCCTACCTCTTCCTCATTCCTCTTCTCTTACTCCATCTCTTCTGCTCCTCCTCCTCCTCTCTTTTTCTGCCTCCTTTGTCTCCTCTTCCTCCCTCTCGTCTTCATCATCTTCTTCCTCTTCTGACGTCTTCTCCCCCTCTCCCACTACGACCCTTTGTAATCCAGTATGACCCTTTGTGACCCTTTGCAACCCAGTATGACCCTTTGTAACCCAGTATGACCCTTTGTGACCCAGTATGACCCCTTGTAACCCAGTATGACCCCTTATGACCCAGTATGACCCCTTGTTACCCGATATGACCCATTGTAACCCAGTATGACCCTTTGTAACCCAGTATGACCCCTTATGACCCAGTATATTGTTGTGCCGCTGAAGTTGTCGCCTCGATCCTCATGTTTATGCTGTCGTTGTTGCTCTCCTGCAAGCTTTTACCTATTGTGTATTGGGGGGGAGGGAGGAGGGTGAGGGGGAGGGGGTGAGAGGGGGGGAGGGTGAGGGGGAGGGGGGGTGAAGGTGAGGGGGAGGGTGAGAAGTGGGAGGGTAGCAAGGGTGGGGGCGGTGGAAAGGGGGAGAGTGGAGGATGGTAAGAAGGGAGGGGAGGTAGAAAAGGGAGAGAAGGTAGGAAGGAAGGTGAGAGGGGTAGGAGGAAAAGTAGGAGAAAGGGAGAGAAGGGAGAGAAGGGAGAGAGAGAGTCGTGTTCACTGGTACTTTGTTTATGTGCTTGGACCACTTAGCGTCGCCACCAGTTTTCCTGTAAGATAAGAGAGAGAGAGAGAGAGAGAGAGAGAGAGAGAGAGAGAGAGAGAGAGAGAGAGAGAGAGAGAGAGAGAGAGAGTATACATACAGTACATCCACATAAATAAATTCCCCTTTTATATCGCCTTTACACACACACACACACACACACACACACACACACACACACACACACCCATAGGTCGTGTCCTCTCCTCGGGGCTGAAACTACAGACGGAGGCAGAGGCGTGGTGGTGGTAGTGAAGATGGCTGGGTGCCGAAGAACCACTCAAAGGATTGGAACCTTCTACCAATACTCTTATCCCATACATCTATTGATACCACACTGCCGTCTCCTCTCTGTCTCTCTGTCTGTCTGTCTAGCTCTTTCTCTCTTTCTTCTGTCTGTCTCTAGGTGCTCCGTCCACACATACATACATACATACATACATACATACACACATACCCCTCTTTCCCCCCTCCATAACCCCTCTCTCCCCCTCCTCCCCTCCACAACCCCCCCCCAATCCACAACCCCTCTCCTCTCCCCATCTCCATTTCACCCCTTACACCAACCTCTCCCCCCTCACCCCTTAACCCCCCCTGATACACCTTACCCCTTAGACCCCCAGCTGGTACAGTCTGGATATGACAGGTGGTGCTCACAGGTGGCGTCTGTCAGCTGGGCCACACACCAGGTTAATTAGAGGTGAAGCAACCACGACCCGCCGTTGCATCTACCTACCTGGGTTATGTCTGATGTCTTACCTCACTTGTGAGAGAGAGAGAGAGAGAGAGAGAGAGAGAGAGAGAGAGAGAGAGAGAGAGAGAGAGAGAGAGAGAGAGAGAGAGAGAGAGAGAGAGAGAGAGAGAGAGAGAGAGAGAGAGAGAGGAAGACGTTCTGTGTTTATCTGCAGTAAGCTCCGGCTGCCAGGTAAATCTGATTCTTGAGGAGAAGCAATTTAACCCAGAGCTAGTGTGTGTGTGTGTGTGTGTGTGTGTGTGTATGTGTGTGTTATCGTGTCAGGAGAACGTTCTTATATTGCAAATCATCAAAGTCCTTGGAAGCCTCACCTGCATTACAGAGGCTTCGCAGAGGCTTCCAGACCATAAGGGCTTCATAAAGAGAGGTTTCCCTTTCCCCCCTCTCTTCCCTCCCTTCATACTTTCTTCCCTCGCTCCTCCTTCTCTCCTCCATACATCTCTCCGTCCTTCCCTCCCTCTCTCCCTTTTACCCAAACTCTCCCTCCCCTCTTACCAAACGCTCCCCCCTCTCTAACCCTCCCTCCTTATCTCCCCCCTCCCCCCCCCAACAAAGGCCGGGGGCGCAAGGGTTACGTCCACTTAAGCAGGACTTGGGTTGGACTTGGTGTATGAGTAAATAGTTCCATTTCCTATCCCTGAGGTATAAACCAGGTGAGGTGCACTTAGCTCCTGCTGACGGGGGAGTGGGAGGGGAGTGGGGAGAGTGGGAGGGGTGTGGGGAGTGGGGAAGGGTGGGAGGGGTGTGGGGAGGGGTGTGGGGAGGGGTGTGGGGAGAGTGGGAGGGGTGTGGGGAGGGGTGTGGGGAGGGGTGGGAGGGGTGTGGGGAGGGGTGGGAGGGGTGTGTGGGGAGAGTGGGAGGGGTGTGGGGAGAGTGGGGAAGGAGGGGGAGGGTGTGTAGGGTAGTGTAGGAGGGTGTGCGGGGTAGTATAGGGGAGGGTGGAAGGAGGTGTAGAGGGGGGGGTGGAAAGAAAGTAGGGGAGGAATGTAGAGGTAGAGGGGGGGGAGAGTGGAACAACAACAACAACAACAACAAGGAAAACAAAACAAACACATTATTCATTGTAAAAGAGAGAGAGAGAGAGAGAGAGAGAGAGAGAGAGAGAGAGAGAGAGAGAGAGAGAGAGAGAGAGACTCACAACATAACTAGGTAGTAAATGAACCATGATAAAAATACACACACACACAATATACAATTTAGCCAACAGAACCATTTCCGAGTATACAGCAGACGACGACAGTGCTTACCATTCAGGCGCCCCACTTGTGTATATTAATGTTTATTTCCGGTGAAGAATGGAGAGAGAGAGAGAGAGAGAGAGAGAGAGAGAGAGAGAGAGAGAGAGAGAGAGAGAGAGAGAGAGAGAGAGAGAGAGAGAGAGAGAGAGTTATAACTGTCAACACCTAAACACACACACACGTACAGAAACTTTAACCTGAAGACCCACATAAATACATAACTTCATCGCCAAAAACTTCGCCAAATTCGTGAATAAAATACGACCAAATTAGACCCATTTCCCCCCATTTAAATTTTTATAAATGACGAATTTTTTTTGGTATTTTTTTTTTTTTGTATTTTTAAGTAACTTTCACGAAGAAGCAAAAAAATTACGTAGAAAATAAAACTCACACGAGAATGATAGGAAAGTATAATAAAAGTATATAATATGAAAGTAACAATAGACAGACACACACACACACACACACACACACACACACACACACACACACACATACATACATACATACATATTCAAACAACACTAATAGACCCGACTGTTTCCCCACACACACACACACACACACACACACACACACACGCAAACTATATATATAATCGAATTAACCAAATGAATTACGAGTGTTGAACATATATCGAAGCTTTACTGAATTTAAATACTGGAAGGTTCTTTTAATTGACGAAAACTGGATTATTTCAGCTATTTCCAATGTGAGGTATTGGCGAAATTGGCGAAATTGGTTTGTGGCTACGTTGGCTGGCGGGCTGGAATAGGGGGTGATGGGAAGGGTGAGGGGTAGGGGGAGGGTGAGAGGTAGGGGAGTGGGAGGTGAGGGGGGAGAGTAAAGTGGAGGTAAGGAAGGGGAGGGAGGAAAGGTGAAGAGAGGGAGAGGAGAGAGGGAAGAAAGGGAGGGAGGGAGGGGGAGAAGTGAGAGAGTAAAGTGGGGTTGAGGAAGGGGGGGAGGGAAGAAGGGGAAGAAGGGGGAGAAGTGAGGGGGAACAAGGTGGGGTAGGGAGACTGGGAGAGGAAAGTAAGGGAGAGAGAAAGGGAAGAGGAGAGGACAAGAGATACGGAGAAAGGGTAAACTAAGAGAGAGTAAAAAGGAAGCAGAAATAAGAGAGAGAGAGAGAGAGAGAGAGAGAGAGAGAGAGAGAGAGAGACGAACACCCGACTAATAAACCTACAATACCTCGACAATATATCAGTTTAATGTATATTGTGTCGCATTGTATTGTATCGCACTGTATTGTATTATATCGTAATGTCTCGTTTGCATTGTACTGTATCGTATTGCATTGTATCGTAATGTATAGTTTGCATTGTATTATATTTGTATTGTATTGTAAAGTATTGTATCGTAATGTATCGTATCATATTATATTGTATAGTACAGTATAGTATTGTATTGCATTGTATTATATTGTATTGTCTTGTATCGTATTGTATCGTATTGTATAATCAGTAGACAGTCTTTCTGGGCCACTGGCAGTCATCGGCATTGTGTGAGTGGAGGGGAAACGCCGATGAAAGCTGCCTGGTCCAGTGTTTGGCCTGAGACAACGACGAGACTAAAGTAAGCTGGTCCATCACCGCTTGTTCTTCATCCCGGGAGTCGCACACACCCACATGATGATCAGCTTAGTATAGCTTTTAAATGGCCAGCTTAACACAGCATACTATAGATGGTCAGTAGCTTAACACAGGATTCTAGATGATCAGCTTAACACAGGATTCTAGATGATCAGCTTAACACAGGATTCTATAGATGGTCAGCTTAACACAGCTTTCTATTAACGGCCAGCAGCTTAAAACAGCATTCTATAGATGACCAGCTTAACACAGCATTCTATCGATGACCAGCTTAATACAACACTCCACAGATGAACTGCTTAACACAGCACTCCACAGGTCAGCTTAACACAGCACCCCACACATGGCCAGCTTAACACAGCACCCCACAGGTCAGCTTAACACAGCACTCCACAGATGACCACCAGCTTAATACAGCACTCCACAGAATGCCAGCTTAACACAGCACTCCCAGTATCAATTAAAACACAAACAGCATATAGCACTTGATTAAATGCCCGAAGTAAACGTAATTCCTTTTTAGGTGTGTGTTTGTGTGTGTGTGTGTGTGTGTGTGTGTGTGTGTGTGTGTGTGTGTGTGTGTGTTTTCTTAATATAAACATTCTATCACAGTATCATAATAAACAAACACAAAATAAACACAACAGAGGTCAAACACAGGTCAAAGGTCAACCATCTCGAGTTGATCATTTGCTGCATTAAACCCCAAGTAAAAATAATCACTCACGTAAAAATCATTATCTGTCATGTCAGGAGAGGCGGAAACTGAGGTGAATAACACAGTCTTAAAATATTGAAACGTGAAGTGTGTGTGTGTGTGTGTGTGTGTGTGTGTGTGTGTGTGTGTGTGTGTGTGTGTGTGTGTGTGTGTGTGTGTACATATAAAAATCTTCAAAGAATTATCACATAGTCCTTAACATCAAATAACTCTACAAAAAAAAAAATTCCTGTCACATGGAAACTACAAAAAAACTACAATACATATTTTCAAACTACATAAAAAATAGTATATTGCTTTTAGAATATTTTTTTGTTGACAGGAATTGTGACGTATTAGTGACGTGTTTTTTTTTGTAGAATATATTGTAGTTTAGGAACACAGAGTTATAGTTCAATAATAACTTAAACACTGAAAGGGGAGACCGTGTATATCTCCATCATTAAAATTAAGTTGAGGGAAACATGGTATACCTTTTCAAATTAATAGATTATTGGTTATTTAATTCTTTGGTTATTTTCCTCAATAAACACAAAAGCACTCCACAAATTTATTATTTTCTTTAATATTTTGTCACACCCTAAAAAAATCTGCCCAAAATCTATCATTAAAATCATTCCATGTGTCACGAGAAAAAATCCCGATTTATCTCACAAAAGTTCCCGTCATAAGAACCCAAAAGAAAATCCTTTCCATGTGTCGTGTCTAAAAGAAGTATTGACAAAGACGTCTGTATATCCGGAAAATATCCGTATTAGCCCGTCAGAAACCCGCCTGAGTAGCTGCCAAAAGCTTCCTCAAGAGCTCACTACCAGACAGCCGACAATGCAGCAGCTGTCAGGTCACCATCATCCGTCGCCACCACCGCCACAATATCTCTCCCGAGGCTCCACACGTCAGCTGAGACAAAATGTAAACAAACCAGGTGAGCGTGGTGAATGTTTTAACCCAGCGACTGCAATATCACCACGCGTCTTATAGGGTAAAACAAAATCATTCTCTCCTGCGTTTGAGTTCAGTGGTGTTTCGATTTGAAGAAGGAATTGTGAAGGATTTATTTGTATTATTATTGAACACTTGAATGTAAATATTATCTGTAAAAGGAAGGGAAGGGAAGGGAAGGGAAGGTAGAATACGTAAGATGTACTCAGACTAGACAAACGTTTTTACTACCATTCATAAACCTCTAGACACACTGAAACGTTCATAATAAGTCACCTCAACATATATTAGAAGCTGATATTATTCTGAGTAACACAAAAGAATGACAGGAAATAAATACAATTATCTCCCTTAGAAAGTGTTGGATTACAAGATCAAGGAGACGGTCTTTTAAAAATGGCATCCTAGACTTATATTACATTGTCTTATAGCAAACAGGTGGTGTGGTGGTGTGTGGGGGGTGAGGCAGTCAAGTCCTCCTCCTCCTCCTCCTTCTCTCACCAACAGCGAAAGTCTCTCAGAAAGTGTTGGAAAGAAAGTGTCACCCATCTCTCTCTCTCTCTCTCTCTCTCTCTCTCTCTCTCTCTCTCTCTCTCACCAGACAGCCAGATATTCAAGCCTCTGTATTATTCATGTTCCTTAAAGGTGGGGACTGTAACTTTACCTCTTCCTTGGTACTGTGTTGTGTCATATCTCTGTCTGTCTGTCTGTCTGTCTGTCTGATTGTCTGTCTGTCTGTCTCTAGCAAACCCATCTCTTTACAAACACAGACACAATAACAAACAATAACAATAACAAAAACAACATGAATCGAAATGACGTAATCATAGAATAACAAATGGTGACCCTAACCCACTTAACTACCCTATCAACAAATAGTGACCCTAACACACCTAACTAAACTATCAACAAATAGTGACCCTAACCCACCTAACTAAACTATCAACAACACCTTGGCCCCTAATTGCCCTAACTAGACAACAGAGGGAGGTGTCGGAGAGGCAAGAACTACGTATAACTTACAGATAATTGGTCTTAACTTCCTAAGGCCTTCCCAAATTACCGACGATGGACTTCTTACACACACACACACACACACACACACACACACACACACACACACACACACGACACTTTAAACTTTACCTCAACGTGTTGGTTTAAAGAGAGGATGGCGAGTTTTAAATGAGTTTGTTTACCGCATTCAGTGTGTGTGTGTGTGTGTGTGTGTGTGTGTGTGTGTGTGTGTGTGTGTAAGATGTGACTCATAAAAGGACTCTTCCCTCATTAAGTGTAAGTAGAAGGATGTTGAGGAGGAGGAGGAGGAAGGGAAGGGGGGAGGAGGAGGAGGAGGAGGAGGAGGAGGAGGAGGAGGAGGAGGAGTTTTAAATGTCTATGAGAGGGACTTGTCATAAGTGTATAAGTGCACTCAAGTCGCTGTTAAGATGCGTTTTTTTTCCCTAAGTGTGTTTGAATTAGCTAGTTAGAGTACCTCCCTGTTAAAGACCCCACCCCCCCCTTACCCCCTCCCAATAGTACTACCCTACCCTACCTAAAGTACTGTACTAGTCTGTGTCTACCAGTACATCCTCAACCAGTCGACCCATTCATGATTTATTTTCGACCAGTTGTTACAGGCAGTGATCGACCAGCTGAGAATAATATAGTCTTTGGTGTCTTTCTCTTTCTTTCTTTTCTTTCTTTCTTTCTTTCTTTCTTTCTTTCTTTCTTTCTCCTTTATTCGTCTTTCTTTCTTTATCTTTTATTCGTCCTTCCTTCTTTCTTTCTTTCTTTCTCCTTTATTCGTCTTTCTTTCTTTCTTTCTCCCCCCCCCCTCTCTCTCTCTCTCTCTCTCTCTCTCTCTCTCTCTCTCTCTCTCTCTCCAGGGACCTCCACTAACACATTACTGTCACACTCCTCCGCCACCCCTCCCCCTTACTCCCTCCTCCTCCTACTCCACAGCACCTCACAAGTGCCTCCTCCTCCTTTAACTTTTTCCCGGTTTATCTCTCTCTCTCTCTCTCTCTCTCTCTCTCTCTCTCTCTCTCTCTTCCCACTGACCTAACCTAACCCATCTTATCAAATCCAAACCTAACCTAACCTAATCTAACCCATCCTAACTCATCCTAACTAAACCTAACCTAACCAAACCCAATCCTACCCCGACACAAGCCATCCTAAATTTGTCTCATAACAATAAACCAATTCCCGTTAAAAGAAAAAACTCATTTCTTTTAGTTAAAGTCTTAGTAATATGCGTTATTAAGGCAGTAAATGTAAGGCGGAAGTGGCAGATATGTGTGTGGTGGATAAGGCGGAAATGTCTGGTGGATAAGGTGGAAAGGTCTGGTGGATAAGGTGGAAATGTCTGGTGGATAAGGTGAAAATGTTTGGTGGATAAAGTGGAAATGTCTCGTAGTTTATGGTTAGGGCCACATAAACCCGAACCCGATTGAGACACGAGACCGGTGGAATTCGAAACCGTTTGGCGTGTGAAACTTGTGGGGATTTTTATTGTTGGTAATATGGCTAAGAAAATCGTATTTGTTTGTATGTTTCTTTGTATTCTTACCGCTTGAACCCTGGAACCGAAGCATTTGGGCAGTTTGAACCCTGGAACCGAAGCATTTGGGCAGTTTGAACCCTGGAACCGAAACATTTGGGCAGTTTGAACCCTGGAACCGAAGCATTTGGGCAGTTTGAACCCTGGAACCGAAACATTTGGGCAGTTTGAACCCTGGAACCGAAACATTTGAACCACTTGAATCCAGGAAATATAAACACTCATATAAAATATCTGAACCACGGGAGACAAAACATATGAACCACTTGAACCTCAGATCCAAAACACAAACTGCTTCAAACTCTTAAAATCAGAAACTCATACGAACAAACTGATGCATAAATCCCAACCCTCACTCAATCCTTTATATTCGAACCATTTGAAGCACAAGATCGGAACTTTACGAGTTAGTTTTTTTCCCTTCTACTTTCAAATATTCAAATATGCCGTCTCGACCATTGTGAATCAGAGTCGAAATCCCACGAGAGAACCCATTGTAATATATGACATAAGACAGGAATGAATGTTTCGACTGTGCCATGAACCACGAACTACCATGAACCGATCGTAAGTGAGGCTTTATGAACAATAAATTATTCAAGTATTGAAGCACAAGTGTGAAGCATCGGTACAGTAAACCAACCATCATAATATATGCCACAAAACATGAACTGCTGGCACTATAAACCGACAACACTATGAACCACCGACACCGCGAACCAATAGCAAAACGAAACAGTACCATGAACCGCCACCAACACGAACTACTGCTACGAACCTCCACCATCACCACCACGAACTAACAACACCACCACCATCATCACTTTCAAGAAGCACTATGAACCACCACGAACCACTATGAACCACCACGAAGCACTATGAACCACCACGAAGCACTATGAACCACCATGAACCACTATGAACCACCACGAACCACTATGAACCACCACAAAGCACAATGAACCAAGGAAGCGTCCCATCACCGAGGAGAAGGAGGAGGCGGGGGATGGAGGAGGAAGAGGCGGGGGATGGAGAAGGAGGAGGCGGGGGATGGAGAAGGAGGAGGCGGGGGATGGAGGAGGAGGAAGCGGGGGATGGAGAAGGAGGAGGCGGGGGATGGAGGAGGAGGAGAGCCAACTAAGGAAAATATCACAGCCACAAACAACAATACAATACATCCTTGTGTTTTGTTCATGATTATTTATATTTTGCCCGCCCCTTATACTAGGCCTGGAGGCTCATATAGGCTTTATTTATATCTCTTTTTTGCTCTTATATTACACTTTCTTTTATATAAGTTTCCGTAGAGGGAAGTGGTGTGTGTGTGTGTGTGTGTGTGTGTGTGTGTGTGTGTGTGTGTGTGTTGATTCTCGTTGTTTTGTCTTACTGCTCTCTCTCTCTCTCTCTCTCTCTCTCTCTCTCTCTCTCTCTCTCTCTCTCTCTCTCAGCGATGGCCACATAAGAAAGAATAACACTTACTTAATACAACTTTATGGAGCGTTTATAAGTACACAAGTACATTTAAGTAATTCAATTAAGTGTATCCTCTCTTTATACCTAAACATCTACTCACACTTACTTGACCAGAACAACGTAAACATTAATCCCTCTAAAACATTCCTCTATAGAGTATAAACCTTTCAAAATTAATCTTTTTCCTAAACATCTTTCCTTAAAATAATGACACTATATATTTTTATTACTAATTTCTCTACTTTATTATAAGAGAAGTTTATTTTCTTCCTTAGTCTATTAAGGAAAAATACGTCTTTTATTTATCTAGAGAATTTTCCTTAAATAATCTGTCCTGTTGACTAGCCAATGGTGATCACTCTTTCCCTCGTCTTTTCCTTCCAGATCAGCCAATCATGGTGACAAGAGAGGGGAGAGGAGGACAAGTGAGGGGAGAGGAGGACGAGTGAGGGGAGAGAAGGACAAGTGAGGGGAGAGGAGGACAAGTGAGGGGAGAGGAGGACGAGAGAGGGGAGAGGAGGACAAGTGAGGGGAGAGGAGGACGAGAGAGGGGAGAGGAGGACAAGTGAGGGGAGAGAAGGACAAGAGAGGGGAGAGGAGGACGAGAGAGGGGAGAGGAGGACGAGTGAGGGGAGAGGAGGACAAGAGAGGGGAGAGGAGGACAAGAGAGGGGGAGAGGAGGACAAGAGGACGAGTGAGGGGAGAGGAGGACAAATGAGGGGAGAGGGGAGAAGTGAGGGAATGGGATAAACACGAGAAAGGAGGTGAAGGACAAGAGAGGGGAGGAGGAAGAGGGGAAGAAGAAGAAGAAGAAGAAAGAGGAGGGAGGGGAGTTACGAGGGAAGATGTGAGGGGAAAGAGAGGCCTCATCTGTATGCCGTGAGAGAATGAAGGACATCCATGTTTACGTGCGAAGGAGAGAGAGAGAGAGAGAGAGAGAGAGAGAGAGAGAGAGAGAGAGAGAGAGAGAGAGAGAGAGAGAGAGAGAGAGAGAGAGTAATCATCCCTTCCCCCCACTCTTCCTCTGCATGGCTAGGTCAACACGTCTCATAGTGGGGAGTGGACCTGGGGAGAGAGAGGAGATGGGGAGGCAATCTGGGGAGAAGTGTGAGGGGTTAGGAGAGAAGAGGAAGGGTGGTGAAGGGTGGTGAAGGGGGTAATGGAGGGCTGGAGGGGTGGAGGGATAAAGGGGTGTTGGAGGGCTGGAGGGGTGGAGGGATAAAGGGGTGTTGGAGGGCTGGAGGGATGGAGAGGTGGAGGGACGTTCCACTTTACAACACCCCAACACGACTGGATGCCTCTCCCTCCCCTTGTTAGATCCGAGTCAAATTGACCCCCATTACCATGACACATTGTTGCAGTGTTCCAGAGTTACAGTGTTCCAGAGTTACAGTGTTCCAGAGTTGCAGTGTTCCAGAGTTACAGTGTTCCAGAGTTACAGTGTTCCAGAGTTGCAGTGTTCCAGAGTTACAGTGTTCCAGAGTTACAGTGATGACCCTACAACCCTCGGATGGTTTAAGGAGCCGGTGACCTAAAGATCTAGTTCGGATTAACGAGGAGATGAAGCCTTAAACGATTGGGTAAATGAAGCCATAAAAGGTAGAAATGGAACCCTAAATCTAGTATTGGTAACCTATTTGGAGCCTCTCTCTCTCTCTCTCTCTCTCTCTCTCTCTCTCTCTCTCTCTCTCTTCCAAAACTTCCCCCTCAAACACACACACACACACACACACACACACACACACACACACACACACTCTCCCAGGTAATCAATAACAATTATGCTAATGCCCTCAGCAAGGCGTGACGCATTACTCTGTCCACCTGCCAGCAAGAGTGTCTGTCTGTCTGTCTGTCTGTCTGTCTGTTGTCTGTTTACAAATGAAAGCTAAACTTGATAAACTACAGTAGATTGTATGTATGTATGTATGTATGTATGTATGTATGTATGTATGCAGTGCAGGTATTTTTTGCTTTGATCTCTTTCTATCCTTGTTTTATTATTTAACACACACACACACACACACACACACACACACACACACACACACAGCCCCCTCAAACATACCCCCCACACAAACACTACACAAACACACACACACACACACACACCCTCCCCACCCCCTCACACACAAAATAAAACAGCGATAGAAATTTAGTAAAACACCGCAAAATTGTGTGAACTTTTTTTCTGTGCCAACTATCGGATTAAATTTGACAGACAGGTGGAGCAGTACGTCGATTATACTAACTACCGCAGCTGGCGCCCCACATCAGTATTCATGAGGTAACTGCTGTCTGCCTATAGTACTGTAAACAAAAATGGATATAAACGACTGACGCGGTGTAAACAAGTGTAGTGGTTTTTTAAGTTTGTATTCGAAAAAAATTGGTAAGTGTTATCAGTAAATTATCAAAAGTAGTATAATGATAATCGGTAATTATAATCAGTAATTAATAAAATAATATAATGCAATTTTTCCTTTCATAAATTTGATAAGAAAATAATCGGTATTTTATAATCAGTTAATTAATATATAAAAAAATACTATGATTTTTTCCTTTCATGAAATATTATAGAAAAAAATCCTTAAATAATGAAAATCATTAATAAAAATCCACGGAAAATATCTGTTAATATCATCAGTAAAGAGAAAAATATAATAATAAAATAAATAAAAGAAAAATTCGGTAAAAAAACGTATTTTTCCTTCATAAAAAAATAAGAAGAAAATCAGTAGGAATTTCATAGCAATGAGTTCTATAATTCATATAATACTAAACATAATCTATTAAGTATTATCAGTAATATAATTCCACACAATATCGGTACAATCAAAAGGCATTAAGTACAATAACTTCTACTTACCATCACAATACATAAACATCAAGTATCATAATTTATAAAACATTAACAAAACACAAAATAACATCAATAATTATATAACCATAAATTATATAGGGAATGAAACATCACAGATTATACCACAGTTCATAAACATTTAATTATGAGTAAAAAACATTAATAAACATGCAGACGATAACATTCCCTATACGTGAACATTCAAGCTTAACAACACGAAAAAGAATGTTGAATAATTATTGTACAAAACATTCAAGTTATTCACATTTTTATCCAGATGTGAGAATGAAAAATGAGAGAGAGATGTGAAATGAATAACCATGGATAAAGTGAATAACCAAACACTCGATAAAAGTGAATAAAAGAATGGATAATGCTGGATAAAAGTGAATGGGATAATCGATCATGCTGGATAAAACTACATAAGAGAATTAAGAACAGTGGATAATGGTAGGAAATAATCAATAACAGTGGATAAAGCCGTAGAATGATCAATTAAGTTCAGTAAGATGAAAAACTAACGAATAAATAATAGTAATAATAATAATAATAATAATCAACATTTACTGCAAGACAAGCAAGGTGCGTGGAGGGGAGGGGAGGGGAGGGGGAGGGGAGGGGAGGGGAGGGGAGGGGGAGGGGGAGGGGGAGGGGGAGGGGGAGGGAAGGGAAGGGAAGGGAAGGGAAGGGAAGGGAAGGATCCAGCGAGACAGTAAAACAAACAGACTGCAATACTCACGGTCAAAGCTTCCTAGAGATGGAGAACAACAACAATATATTACTACACATCCTCATCATCATCATCCATCATCATCATCATCATCATCATTATTGTCATCATTAATATCATCATCATCATTATCATCATCATTTACTTATTTTCAAGGATATATTTTAGTCAATTATATTAATAAGTTCAATTACTAACCTAACACAATACTGGTTCCTGATCAACATACGGTGGCCTGTGATTGGCTAGCCCTACCCCCCCCCCCATGAAGATCTTTACAACCAATCAACCCTTTTAAAAACACACGGTGACCTATGATTGGCTAGCCATATCCCCCCTTCAAAGTCTCGGTAACCAATCAGATATTTTTTTATAAGCACTGCAACACCTCAATACACCTTAGCTGATCAAGAACCGTTAGAACCGGATTTTTTTTTAAGAACCGGATGAGATGGTACTTACCGCAGTCCTTGTCCGGGATGTTTCCGTTCGGTTCTATCCGGTCCAGATATTCGTCAGAGAATCCGTTAATCTTCATACCGGACACAGACAAGCTCTCGTCATCGTCATTCTTGGAGATGGCTGTTGGGAGGAGATGGGGAGAGTTAGTGTCTGGGGTGATGGTGGTGGTGGGGAGTAGGTGGGGAGATAAGTTAAGTAGTGGTGGGGTGGAGGTGGGGAGAGAGTTAGTGTCTGGGGTGATGGTGGTGGTGGGGAGTAGGTGGGGAGATAAGATAGGTAATGGTGGGGTGGAGATAGAGATGGGGAGATTGTTATTGTGAGGGGGTGATGATAGTGGGGAGTAGAATATGCTGGGTAGGAAAGGTAAGATAGGTGCAGGAGAACAGGTAGGGAGGATGGTGAGAAGGAGGGGGAGAGGGGAGGTAGGCCAGGTGGTGGGGAGGGAGAGGGGGGGGGGGAGGGAAGTGTAGGCGAGGTAACAGGACAGACTATGATGCAGGCTATGAGCAGGTCGGATACAGGCAGGGTAGTACAGGCCAAGGTACGGTGATTTAGACCAAGGAACAGTGGTACAGGCCGAGGTGCAGGCCAGGATACAGTGGCTTAGAGCAAGGAACAGTGGTACAGGCCGAGGTGCAGGCCAGGATACAGTGGCCTAGAGCAAGGAACAGTGCTACAGGCCGAGGTGCAGGCCAGGGAACAGGATGGAACACTGGCAGCATTTTAGTGACGTGTTCAGGGAATTGGATACTGCAGAACTTCCAATCTGCGGAGGGTGAAATCAGCAGGTGAGGGAGGGGGGGAGTGAGAGTGGGGAGGGGAGTGAGAGTGGGGAGGGGAGAGAGAGTGGGGAGGATAGAGAGTGGCGAGGATTAAGGGTGAGAAGGAATGAGGGAGGGGAGGAGTGTGGGTGAGGAGGAGAGAGAGTAGGGAGAATTGAGGGTGGGGAGGAGTAAGGGTGGGGAGGAGTGGGGGTGGGGAGGAGTGTGGGTGGGGAGTAGTGTGGGGAGGAATATGGATTGGGAGGAGTGTGGGTGGGGAGGAAGAAGATAGAAATAACCGTGGGGAGAGGCTTCCAAAAGTACCTTATGTAAAAACAGTATATATATTCCAATACACGAATGCAGAGAAAATAGCAAAAGCAGGCAATAAATAGGAATACCAAGGCATGGGTGTATATACAGTATAATATATAAAATAGCCAAAAATAAAGAACTAGCATTGTGATATATACATTACAAATATATATAAATAGTTTAGTTTATATATTTCACGGCCAATTCCACAAGACTAGTGTACCATATTGTCTCACACACACACACACACGCACACACACACACACACACACACACGCACACACACACCTGGAGCCGTTTTGTATTGTAATCAGTTAAGTTACCACATTTTTTTTTCTTCTTCGTTTTATTTTTCTTATATTTATACGTTAAGAAAATACATTGTTTCTCTAATATTTGTTGTTATAGTTCAAGGTCCATTAACTCACTCTCACACACTCACTGGCTGTCGAAACTCTCACACACTCACTGATTGTCACATATTCATCCTCTCACACACTCGCTGTCACACACTTACTTCCTAACACACTCGCTGATTGTCACACACTCATTGTCTAACGCACTCTCTATCACACACCCACTCCCACACACTCGCTCACTGCCGCACAATCATTCTCACACACTCGTGCCACACACTATCACTCACGCACTCGCTCACTGTCACACACACTCACTGATATAAAAGAATCCAACCTTTTTCAAATCTCCGCCGCCATCTGAGACCAGCGGGTTAGTGACGGCTATTTCCGTTACAGTTAATGGAAGACGTTGGATAACCGACCTAACGGATTCTTCTCATTTTTATCTTTTTTTTTCTAATTAGTTCTTTTATATAAATCTTAATTATTCATTCACCAAACTCCCTCGAACGACTGGGAATACCTTGGGATCGAACGAGTCACCTTTAAGACACAAGTCGAGTACTGTAGCCACTCAGCCAGCTCAACACACATACAATACATAATAAAACACTAACTCACACACATACATTGATTAAATTGCATGGAAAACTCTATTATTTCCTACACTTGCCAGGGTGAGTTGTACAGTAAGTCTGATCATGCAACACCCTGTGCAGCACCATGCACCAGAGGCCGCCACCAGCCATGGTTACCTGCGTGGCGGTGTCCGGAAAAAAAGCAAGTCCGGTAAATAGAAGGCAAGTCCAATATACTATATGGAAGTCCGGTAAAGTGAAAGCAAATGCGAAAAAATGAAAGCAAATCCGGTATATAGAAGGAAAATCCAATAAGTAAAGGCAAATCCGGTAATGTGAAAGCAAGTCGAAAAGAAAGCAATTATAAGAAAGTGAGGATAAGTCGCGATGAAAGGAGAGTCAAATTAATAAAAGAAAACTCTACCAGATATAAAGAAAGCGACGCTGATTAAGGGAAAGTTGAGCCAATATAAAAAGCTGAATTGATAGAGAGAAACCGAGGCTAAGCTGATATAGAGAAAGCTTAACCGATACATCAGAGAAAAGGCAAGACTAAATGTGAAAGCTTATCCAGTAATAAGTAAAATAAATGAAAAATATAAAATTAAATAAAAGTAGAAAATGAATCACTTTTACAATAGACAATCCTTAAATAAAACTAAAACACGCGAACTTTAACCAATTATAATCTAAATATTCATATTAAAAAAACGAGCAACAAGCAGAGTATTTAGTTAGGAAAAAACAGGCATATTGTATATTATTTAAACATCAGAGGATAAACAGATTTGTGAATAATTAATGACTATGGATATAAAAAACGGGCAGAGGTGTAGAGCAAACAGTTTATATTATGTAGGGCAAATGATCATTATTAGAGAGAGAGAGAGAGAGAGAGAGAGAGAGAGAGAGAGAGAGAGTACCACAAGCCCAAAGCTTCAAAGACAATGGCAGGTAATAATAATAATAATAATAATAATAATAATAATAATAATAATAATAATAATAATAATAAATATTACAAATAATAATAATAATAAATAATAAAAATAATAATAATAATAATAATAATAATAATAATAATAATAATAATAATAATAATAATAATAATAATAAATGAAGCTCTTAATTAAAGGTTTATCGGGGTAGGTGTACCGTGTCAGAGTCCACTAATCTCAAAGGCTCGTAAATTAATCTCAGTTAAGGTCGAGTCTCGGGGTAAACATGACGCCATCTTGGTCGTCCATCCTTTTTATGTAGAAATTTATCTTAAGTTCTGTTTTACGAAACTTTGAGAATGTAGCCCCAAGTGTGTGTGTGTGTGTGTGTGTGTGTGTGTGTGTGTGTGTGTGTGTGTGTGTGTGTAATAAAGAAATACATCTTACAAAAACACAAACAACCAAACATCATCAACCCTCAAGCACATCTTCAGACAAAAATACGTGAAAAAACGGCAAAAAAAACACGATAAAAAAAAACATTCTCCAGAAAAAGTGCAAAAAGCAGATATATACATGTGGAAAAAACACACATAAAAAAGATTTAAAAAATGGAAAAAAGTTGTAAAAAAAACAGCGTTGGGTTAAAATCGTACCAGACACCCGGAAGCCGTTTTCTTCAAAATCCTCGCTCTTAGATATGGCTGTGGGGGGTGGGGAGGGGGGGGGACATTAATAAATAAATAATCCCCCTGGTAAAAAAAAATATATATATAATAAATTAAAACATGAGCCCTATACGTAATATTAATAACCAAAATATATAATTTCTATATTAATCACACAAGTATTTAATTATATATCAATCATATTTATACGTATTTAACTATATCATAAAAATAGATATATTTACTTAATTATCAATATATATATATTTATATATCAAGGTCAACATGCTGATATGGTACAATAAATAAAGGTTATGTATGAGAGGTGAACAATACCCTACCCGGCATTCTGTACTCGGGCTCGAAGACTTCATGCTTGGATATTGCTGTAAGAGAAGGGAGAGAGGACACGATGTTATCATACGGTTTACTGAAGGAGGTGTAGTGAAGCTGTTGAATATAAGATGGCTCTGTGTGTGAGATTACTTCAACACTACCAGCATGGAGATTAAATGCTTGTTAGTTAGTTAGCCAATGATTCTTCGTAAGTTATATGGATATACGTATAGGTACACACACACGTATATATATATATATATATATATATATATATATATATATATATATATATATATATATATATATATATATATATGAAAAAGTTTATATAATTCCAAAATAAATTAATTCCTATGTTGTTTACAGGAGCAGGACACAACAATTACTATCTTACTACAGTTTTAGAGACGCTGAGTCAACTGTTGCAAGGATTAAGAGTAGAGCTGTATGGTTCAACACCTGTATGACCTACCACAGCAGCCACACAGCCACAGTTGCCAGACATAACACAATCAGCTACAGAAACACAACAGCCAGAGACAGCAATACAGCCACACACAGCAACACAGTCACACACAGCAACACAGCCACACACAGCAACACAGTCACACACAGCAACACAGCCACACACAGCAACACAGACACACACAGCAACACAGCCAGACACAGCAACACAGCCAGACACAGCAACACAGTCACACACAGCAACACAGCCACACACAGCAACACAGTCACACACAGCAACACAGCTACACACAGCAACACAGTCACACACAGCAACACAGCCACACACAGCAACACAGACACACACAGCAACACAGTCACACACAGCAACACAGTCACACACAGCAACACAGCCACACACAGCAACACAGCCACACACAGCAACACAGCCACACAGTCACACACAGCAACACAGCCACACACAGCATCCAGACATAACAGGGTGAGAACGACCGCCTGGGAAATCTTAAAAGAGGGAGGTGACCTTCTGCTTGGTGAGGAGTTGTCAACACTATCAGATTCAGCTGCACCCCGCGCCCACACCCAGAACTCTCTCTACGCCCACGACACTCCCTTCCCTCTACACCCACGCTCTTAACACTCACTCCCTACGTCCCTCCACGCCCATGCTTTTGACTCCCCCTCCCTACAAGCCTGCACCCACGCCCGCCTCCTGCCTGTCGCTACATCTCGATCATGTAGTGATAACGATGATTACTACGCCTAAATTAGAAGGTCTGGCGAGAGAGAGAGAGAGAGAGAGAGAGAGAGAGAGAGAGAGAGAGAGAGAAGGGTATACCACTTTGTACCCTCCAACCTCTCACTCCTCGAACCTCCCAATCACCTCCCTCTCCCCTCCCTCTCTCTCCCCCTCTCCTTCCCTCCCTCCCTCTCCTTCCCTCCCTCCCTCTCCTCCACATATTGACACAACCTTCGTCTGCTTTAAAGATTAATTGGAGAGTAACTTACCGTGACGCCTCGATGCTTTTTATTTAATTAACAATAATAATCCAAATTGCTACTCGAGGATTTTGTGATTAAATTTTTTACCTGCGATTTTTTTTTAAGATTAAATTTATTAATTATCTTGTATGAAATAAGTAAACCTTGATTATATTAGTACGTATAATTAATCATGTGTATAATTATATCTAGTATTTGA
This sequence comes from Homarus gammarus, assembly GCA_958450375.1. Classification (NCBI taxonomy): domain Eukaryota; kingdom Metazoa; phylum Arthropoda; class Malacostraca; order Decapoda; family Nephropidae; genus Homarus; species Homarus gammarus. The sequence continues at coordinate 58,224 of CAUDMG010002282.1, read as the reverse complement.
ATCGTTCCTAAGACTAATCTTCTTTTAGTAATATTTAATTGATTTGTATATTTTTTAGTAATCTAGTTTATTTTTATTTAGTTTTATTTCGTTCATGTTATCGGAAAATCCCCGAATTGGTCTCAATGCTCTTTGGCGATAGTTTGAGTAAGTATCCAATCAGGCATCAACTCTCCTAGTCTCTTCACGTTGGTGGCGGACGTACGACAAACACTATAAATCCTCCTTCAATAAACCACCACACGAGTAAATTTCCAAGAACCTTTTCCACGATAAATAAAAATCGCTTTAAAATTGAACAAAACCCAATTAAATTCCTCCTACATGTTAGAAAATTCTTATTATTACACCAAGCACCTGTTAATGATACCTGCCCCACACACGACCTCTTCCACCCACAGGTAAGTTACGGGATATATCCCCGCCTTATCATACCTGGACAGAAGTTGAGATGCGAAGCTCTGACTCCAACAACACGTAACAATTATAAGAATACGTAGTCAAGTTATAATTAAATGTAAGATTAGAGCAGCGATACACAGCCTCAACACACAGGAGTTCAACTGAGTATTGCTGAGGAGATGGTTGGGTTTTCTGATGTGGGGGGAGGGGGGGGGTGACTCTATCCCACACAGTTTTATGTTTTGGTTGCGGATGGTGAGGATAGTGAATGGGAGTGAGTATAGTGAATGGGGGTGAGGAATGAGGGTGAGGATAGTGAGGAATGAGGGTGAGGATAGTGAATGGGGGTGAGGAATGAGGGTGAGGATAGTGAATGGGGGTGAGGAATGAGGGTGAGGATAGTGAATGGGGTGAGGATAGTGAGGGTGAGGATAGTGAATGGGGGTGAGGAATGAGGGTGAGGATAGTGAATGGGAGTGAGGATAGTGAATGGGGGTGAGGAATGAGGGTGAGGATAGTGAATGAGAGTGAGTAGGGGGTGGTGGGTGAGGATAGTGATGGGAGAGGATGGGGGTGAGGATGAGGTGAGATGTGAATGGGGTGAGGATGAGGTAGGAGGATGGGAGAGGATAGTGAATGGGGGTGAGGAATGAGGGTGAGGATAGTGAATGAGGAGCCAAAACAGAGGATAGTTATGCTCGCCTCATTAACCTGAAGCCCCCATTAGATAAGTTTCAATACAGAGCAGTTCATCTTAGGCCTTGGGTACACACACAAGGGGAAGGGGGGAGGGGAAGAGGGGAGGGGAAGAAAGGGGAGGGGAGGGGAAGGGAGGGGGAAGGGGAGGAAGAGGGGAAGAAGGGGAAGGGGACGCGGCTGGCACTAAACTCGACCGTCTTCACCTTCCTCATCTGCAACATTAGGTACTATTTATTATCTCTAGCTGGGTGAACTATAGGAAACCCTTGAGTGTTGAACGAGTGGTCTTTAGGACGGGAGACGAGTGGTGTACCCAACGACGGCCGTACCTCTGTCTGTCTGTCTGTCTCTTCCCACTAACCTAACCTAACCCGCCCATCCTACCCCCCTAATTAAAACACAGGGGAAAACCGAACTAATATTCTCAAAAAAAAAAAAAAAAACGGGAAATCGACACAAAAAATCTTCAGGGGAGGAAGGAGAGGATGGATTCTCTCTCTCTAGGTCGTAAATATGTCTGGTGGACAAAAGAGCTGCCAAAAAACAGCAAGTAGTTTCATAGTTTTACCTACATGCGCGCGTGTGTCTGTATGTGTGTGTGTGTGTGTGTGTGTTAGGTGTGGCGACCTGTGGTCAGCATACTCGCCTCGCAGATGAGTAGACTCGGGTTCGATCCCCGGGCAGGGTGAAACTATGGGCAAGTTTCTTTACGCCATTTGCCTCTGTCTACCCAACAGTAATTGGGAACCTGGATGTTAATTGATTTGCGGATCGTATTACGGGGTAATGGTTAGCCAGTGCAGTTGGCGAGTTGTCCGGTTTCATCGGACTATTCCTTGACACTGGGTCACGCAGCTCGTTAACTCAGGGTGTGGCTGTTGTGTTGGCGACAGCTTCTACACCTTAAACAAATTCACGCCTTGGTGGCCCTTGGGCCGGCCATCATCGTTACACGAGGGGCAACCATTGTAGGTGTGGGTAGTAAATCACCTCCCCTCATAAAGTCACGCTGTCTGTGTGTGTGTGTGTGTGTGTGTGTGTGTGTGTCCAGGAGATGTGATGTGCTCGTAAATCTACACTCCTTTCATGTTTGTCTGTATGTCTGTTATGGCTATCTACTGTATTTGTCATTCTCTGTGTGTATGTCTATATATATTTACGAGTCTGTCTGTCTGTCTGTCTGTCCAAAACAAGACACAGACACACCCACCAGCCTCACCAACCATGTCTCCCTCATCTGTCTGTAGACACACTACAACATACAACATTATAAACCCTGATGCCAAAATAGTGATATATCCTAGACTAGAGAATATTATACACAGTGATGCCAGAATAAAAGCAAATCCTGTACCAAAGAATCTAGAACAACGATACCAGAATGGGCCAAAAAAAAAAATTGAAAAAACAGGAAAAGTGATGCCAACAAAATTAATAACCACACGACCAACGAAAGAATATCTGGAACAGTGATGCCAGAACAAAAACGGACCCAAGTTGTGAAAGCCATATGTATGCAAATTTCGAAAGGCCAAATATTTTGAGAATGTCAGAGTCTAATTATGGGTTTTATTGTGGGGTCTGGATTGCATTTCTACCTCCCCACTCTGCCACCGCCTCCTCCTGTCTGTGGGACCTTAGCATGTCTGTCTGTATGTCTGTCCGTTTGTTTATCTCTGTGTTTCTTTGTCTGTAGGTCTTCACTTGTTTGTCTCTGTCTGTATGTCAGTCTGTCTGTTTACCTCTGCGTTTGTATGACTGTCTGAGTGAATAATTCTACTGTTTGTCTTTCTCTCCCTGTCTGTCCATGTCTGTCTCTCTGTCTGTGTGTCTGTCTATCTGTCTTGACACACGATTTACACTCTAGACAGTCCACCCCACCTCTTAGATAACATCGTCAGAGAGAGAGAGAGAGAGAGAGAGAGAGAGAGAGAGAGAGAGAGAGAGAGAGAGTCACTGGAACTGAGGGCTGCTTCACAAGGCTCTCGGTAGTAACATGAACGAGTTAACATTTAAATAATTGTGTTTGCATTTATCACAGAAGGTAAATGTAATGGAAACTTAAGTCATATAAATGTTTAAGAGAGCTTTCACGTATTTACAGAGACATGTCAACCGTATACATACATACATACATACATAAATAATATATACAATTACATTATACCTACACACCGGCCCGATATATTTTAATATGTGTGTGTGTGTGTGTGTGTGTGTATCCTTCTCCTTTATCAAACATCAAAAACAAAACTGAAATTTCCAAAAAAAAAAAATAATGAAAAAAATTAAAACAAAAACAAAATAAACCACACAAAAGCCTACTAAGAGTAATAAACCATGTGATGTTTACGGCCAGATCTATAAAAAAAAAAAGAAACATAAACACCGCAATAAAACCATTCCCGGGCGGCAATAAAACTATAAACGCCTGAACCCACTAAACAGCGCCACCAAATGTTCCGAATCCTATACTATAAGGGACTTCAATCCTGTATACTGCTGGTTCAATGATCCTCTTTTCTATTTTTTTTTAACTCAAACTCACATCACAACGTAGATAAAAATATAGAGGGATATAAAAGGATCTATGCGAAAGAAAATATAAGGTAAAGATATAGGCAATAACAAATATAATTCAACTTTCATTACTGCTGTTGGATCGATGCTCTTTATTTTTTTTTTACTATTTTTCAAGTTCATAATAAAGAGAGAGAGAGAGAGAGAGAGAGAGAGAGAGAGAGAGAGAGAGAGAGAGAGAGAGAGAGAGAGAGAGTTCAAAATTAAAAAAAAAATAAATTACACAATAAATAAAATACGTAATTAAACAACAAAACAAAGAAAATAATAAAAATACTGACATAACGAGAGAAAATTAAAACAATAAATAAATTCTACACACAAACACTCACAACAACAGTAGTGAGACGAGAGGAAAAATCACTTATAGTTGATGAGACAGACGCAAGACTCTTCAAGCGTCACCACACACACACACACACGTCTCAATACGATCCGATCCTCCTAACCGTGGGAATAAACACCGTGATCCTCTTGCCAGTATAAACACCATGATCCCTGGCAAACAATAAGGTAAACACACACACACACAGCCAAAGAGGATCAGATTCTACATCGAAACAAAATCCGATCAGGTATCAAGGAAGAGCAGAGTGTGTTTGAATCTCTAGCGTCTATGAATCCAATCCCTTATGTTTATTCAGCGTCTGGCTCAGAGGATAAACACACACACACACACACACACGGGTATAAATGCACCATGGAGTTTTATTTAACGTTAAGTGAATTAATTTAAACCGTGGGATAGTGAAGGTAGGAGAAGTATACGTGGTTATATAGTACTGTATGATGAAAGGATTATTATAATGCTCGTTCGTTGTGAGGGATTGAATTGTTACTTTTGTTGCGTCTCTCTCTCTCTCTGTCTCTCTCTCTCTCTCTCTCTGACCCTCCTCCACCATAACTACCACCACCATTATTTCTCGCCCACCACCACCACCACCACACCTCACCCAACACACATTATCTCCTCCCACAGTTTTTCCCAAGACCTTTCCTGTGTCTCTCTCACACACCTTAACGTTTTTCTTACCTACATCTCCAGGTGTTTCTGTCTCACCACCACAACTACCACCACTACCACTACTACTACCACCACCACCTCTACCTATAACAATACACCCCCACCTATAACTACCATACGACTCTCTCTCTCTCTCTCTCTCTCTCTCTCTCTCTCTCTCACACCTCGAGGACATAATCTTATTTAGTATCGCCTGTAAACCTCATCCTCGTCTCATCGTCCCGGATTTTCGGTTTATTCCATAATTTACGGATTAAGGGTCTCGGTGACGACGTTCAGGAGGTGATATGGCTGTTGGATTATGGGGGGATTTTTTTAATATATATTATATTTTTTTTTAGGTGTGATTTTTTAATGTTTTTTGTGATTTTTTTTACTTTATTGAGATGTGATTTTTGTGATTTATGTGATTTTTTAAAGTTTGTGTAATTTTGTGATATATTATGTGATTTATATGTGATTTTTACCTTATTGAGATGTGATTTTTATGTGATTTATTATGTGATTTTACGTGATTTTTTTTTAGTTTATTGAGATGTGATTTTTATTTGATTTATTATGTGATTACTTTTAATTTTTATAATTTATTGATGTGATTTTATAATTTTTTACTAGGACTTCTAATTATTTCAGTGTTACGTCATTAAGCCATTACATCTCGGAACGATGGCGTTAGTGGATAATGATACATCACTAGAATATGACGTCAGGGAAATACGACACATACACACAGGCAGACATACACACACGTACACACAAACGCACAAAAAAAAACACATCACTTAAAACACAAGACAGACAGAAACACCCCCCATCACCCCCACACGCAACACTTAACCAAACACTTCCTGTCGGTAACTAAGGAAGAGAATCATCACAGAATACGAGACGACAGCCTGGCTTAACGCTCCACAATTTACATAATACCAAATTTTTTTTCTCTGTATAAAAACTCCGGGTAATAAGGGCGCAAGTACACGAGGGTTGTGTAGACTAGCGACAAACGCCTCTTTAAATGGCTCGCTAATAACATACAGCCCAAAAAATAATAATATTAGTATAAATGTTACAAGGTTAAAATATCCTTAATTTGCATATTCGAAGGTAGGATGGAGGGGGGGGGGAGGCAGTGGTGTGTGGGTGTGTGGGGGTGGATGTGTGGAGGTGAATGAGGTGTGGGGGTGGATGTGTGGAGGTGAATGAGGTGTGGGGGTGGATGTAGGGAGGTGGATGCGGTGTGGGAGTGGATGAGGTGGTGGAGGAATAGGGAGAGGTTTGGGTAGTAAGGTATGTGGTTGGATGGTGAAGGAGGTGGTAAGAGGAGAAAGAGGGGAGGGGTTGATGAAAGAGGAAGAGGGGGAGGAGAAGAGGGAGAAAGAGGAGAGGGAGGAAGAGAATGAGGATAGCTAAATACATTACAGAACCAACTCATTTCCCCTCTAATAATAATAATAATAATAATAATAATAATAATAATAATAAACCACAAACCAATATTACAAATCAACAAAAAAAATCAGTATCCCCTTAAAAAAAAACTAACGCAAAAGAAAATGGGAAAAGTTTGTTTACATTCGAGATCGTCCCTAAGATGACCCAACAAGAGACGTGAAGATCACATAAACCCATAACACTTGACCCCCCTGCCAGAGTACAAGGTGGACCAAGGCCAGAGTACAAGGTGGACCTCAAGTTTTTAATGCCCAGAGTACAAGGTGGACCTCGAATCGTAAGTGAGGAGTGAGGGAGAAACAGATGATTGTATAAAAACATTCACAATCCCTCGACCATAAAAGAAACGCTTCCAGTGCGACAAAAATAAATCTTTATAGAAATCCTGTGGAGGAGGAGGAGGAGGAGGAGGAGGAGGAGGGATAGAAGTAAGTGGGGTAGGAGGAAGATGAGAAGGAGGAGGAGGAGAAGGAGGAGGAAGAGGAGGAGGAGGAGGAGGAGGGATAGAAGTAAGTGGGGTAGGAGGAAGATGAGAAGGAGGAGGAGGAGAAGGAGGAGGAAGAGGAGGAGGAGGAGGAGGAGGGATAGAAGTAAGTGGGGTAGGAGGAAGATGAGAAGGAGGAGGAGGAGGAGGAGGAGGAGGAGGAGGAGGAGGGATAGAAGTAAGTGGGGTAGGAGGAAGATGAGAAGGAGGAGAGGAGGAGAAGGAGGAGGAGGAGGAGGAGGAGGAGGAGGAGGAGGGATAGAAGTAAGTGGGGTAGGAGGAAGATGAGAAGGAGGAGGAGGAGGAGGAGGAGGAGGAGGAGGAGGAGGAGGAGGAGGAGGGATAGAAGTAAGTGGGGTAGGAGGAAGATGAGAAGGAGGAGGCGGAGAAGGAGGAGGAGGAGGAGGAGGAGAAAGGGTAATAGGAGGAGGAGAAGGGATAGGAGGAGGAAAAGGAGGAGGAGTAGGAAGAAGATAGGTGAGGTGTAGGAGAAGGAGTAGAAAGGATAGAAGGAAGAGGGAGATAGAAAGGGGGGAATAGGAGGAGGAAGTGGCGTGATAGAATGAGGAGGAAAGGAAGGAGGAAGAAGAGGAGGAAGAGAAAGAGCTGGAGGAGAAGTAAACATTTCCCTCACACACACACACACACACACACACACACACACACACACACACACCACAAAATACGAAAAAATATCTGGATTTTTTTTCTCTGTTCCCCCAAGACGAAACACAGGCACGGTGTATGAGCGAAAAATTTGGATATTTTTTTAAGTTATAATTTTTGTTAATACCACCAAAAAAATAATATAGAACCGAAAATAAAATAAAAGAAATACATTTGTTCTTCCTTACAAAAAAAAAAAATAAATAAAAAAATGGAATAAATTAAAGAAAAAATATTTATACTTTTCCCAGTAACTAATAATAAGTAATATAAGAAAAAAAATATATATATACTTTATTAATAAATGGTTAGTAAAAATATATAAACAGGTGAACATAACAAATTCTAATAAATAAGATTTATAGGGGAAAAAATAAAAATCTTCCCTCGTCTCTCTCTCTCTCTCTCTCTCTCTCTCTCTCTCTCTCTCTCTCTCTCTCTCTCTCTCTCTCTCTCCCCTCAGTAAGTAAATAAAGTTCCCCTGGACAAGAAACACACCCTCAAGATTTACCTTCATAAAGCTACAATTCAACGACAAAACTAACCAATCAGAGCAAGGCCTGTATGTAAACATCTCTCTCTCCCCCTGTCTCTGATTGGTCAATTGGTGCTTGCCTTCCCCGCGATTGGCTAGCTAGTGGTCATCCTTTCCTCTCATTGGTGGAGGAACCATTTGGAAGTTTCCCCGACTGATAGTTTAAGAGTTGTCCTTGTTTTTATCTGTTTATTTTGTTTGTTTGTTTTGTTGTTTGGAAGCAATGGGGGACTTAGTAATTGTTCCTTGAGTTTAAGTACTGTTTAATGAGATTCTAATTACTCGCTTGTGTTTAATGAGATGTTTAAGTGATCCTGGATATAAATTACGTAGATTATATAAACATTACACACACACACACACACACACACACACACACACACTTTAAGGAGTCACTCATTACAGGAATAAAAGATTAATTCAACGTTTCTTGTGTGTGTGTGTGTGTGTGTGTGTGTGTGTGTGTGTGGTCACCTAGCAGTTTTACAGATTATCGGAAACCTATTGTTGGTGCGGTTTCCTGATTCCTGTGCCCCTCCCCCCCCACCCACCCACCCCCCTCCTCCCTCGTCTGGCACTATTCCTGGCACTGTTGATGGCACTGGCACTGAAACTTATTATTTCTAGCATTATCTTAAGGTACTGTTCTTGGCACTGACTTTGGCACCATCTCTCACTCCTTCTACACACACACACACACACACACACACACACACACACACACACACACACTACAAAGGTACTAAAATAACTGAGTAAAAAAACACACAATCCCGCATGACTCACTCATCCCCCCCTCCTCTCCCTCTCCCTTTCCTACCTTTCCTCAACACCTTCAACCTCTCCCCTTTACTCTCTCTCTCTCTCTCACCTAACCCACATCCCCTCCTCTTCCTTTGTCCCCTCCCCAGTTCCTCCTTTTTAATTACTCTCCTCTCTCTTACCTCTCACTTATCTTCCCCTTCCTACCTCCCCTTCACCTCTCACTTATCTTCCCCTTCCTACCTCCCCTTCACCTCTCACTTATCTTCCCCTTCCTACCTCCCCTTCACCTCTCACCACTTCCCCCATCTCTCCATTACCCTTCCTTTTCCCTCCTCACTTTCCTTCCTCGTTTTCCCCTTTTTACTTTTCCTTCCTTCTCCTCCGCCTATTTCCTTTCCTCCTTCCCCTCTCTCACTACCTCCCTCCCCTCACTTCCCTAAATCATAATCCTGGAGGCAGGTCGTCCCCTCGTGAGCTGGAGAGGGCATCACCAATCCTTACTGTCTCTCTAACTCCCCTCACTCTAGCCCTTCCTTCCCCTCACTCCAGCCCTTCCTTCCCCTCCCCTCACCATCTCCCCCTTCCCTCTCCATCAACACCACTTCCCCTTAACGCCTTGAAGAAAAAGAAGGAAAACACACACACCACACACACACACACACACACACACACACACACACACACACACACACAGAAGATGGTGATGGTGGTAGAAGTGATGGGGGTGTGAGTAGTGGTGGTGATGGTGGCGATAGTGACAGTGGTGGTGGTGGTGGTGATAGTGACAGTGGTGGTGGTGGTAGTGAAGATGTTGGTGAAGGTGATAAATATATAATATAATTCATCACATCTGTCACCTGTCACATTTTACTGTCATATTCTTCATTACTCTGGCCTTCTGTCACATCTTAACCTGATCATATAATACAGCCATTTGTCGTCTATTACTGTTATAATATTATCATCTACAACCTGTCATATCTAATCTACTCCTGTCATACACCTGTCATATTTAATACGTCTGTGTGTGTGTGTGTGTGTGTGTGTGTAGATTATAGTTTAAAAGACTATTCCATCCCATATACCATCATCACTCCCCCTACCCACCCACCCCTCGTTACTCCCCACTCCTATCCACACACCACCCTTCCCCCACCACCCACTCCCTCTCCCCTCTCGTCACTCCCTCACCCACACCCCCTCTTCCCACCCCTCGTCACTCCTCCACCCACCCCCCCTCTTCCCACCCCCTCGTTACTCCCCCACCCACCCCCCCTCTTCCCACCCCCTCGCTACTCCCCCACCCACCCCCCCTCTTCCCACCCCCTCGTTACTCCCCCACCCACCCCCCCTCTTCCCACCCCCTCGTTACTCCCCCACCCACCCCCCCTCTTCCCACGCCCTCGTTACTCCCCCACCCACACCCCCTCTTCCCACCCCCTCGTTGCTCCCCACCCACACCCCCTCTTCCCACCCCCTCGTTACTCCCCCACCCCCTCGTTACTCCCCCACCCACACCCCCTCTTCCCACCCCCCCGTTACTCCCCCACCCACACCCCCTCCCCCCCCCCACGTCACATATACAATCTACCAGCAATTTCAGTCTACGCCAATCTATTTCAATCTCGCTCCGGTAATATCAATTTCCAGGACCAAAACCTCAGGTGGAAGCGACTCTCTGCCTCACACTGTCTTGACTACAGGGGATGTGGCACTGTGGGATGATGTGGCACTGTGGGGGGGATGTGGCACTGTGGGGGGTGTGGCACTGTGGGAGGGCTTGGCACTGTGAAGACGAAACACTGTGATACAAGACGAATAAATGTGGATTTTTTTTCAAGAACTCAGTGAAGGTGACGACAAAGTTTTACAAGAGCTGTGACAGATTATCTTGACTTTGTGTAGATTACTATTACTATATGAGGGAAAGGGGAGTGGGGAGGGGAGGGGAGGGGAGGGGAGGGGAGGGGAGGAGAGGGGGAGGGGAGGGGAGGGGAGGGGAGGGGAGGGGAGGAGAGGGGGAGGGGAGGGGGTAGGTGTGTGGGGAGAGGGAGTGATTGGGGAGTGAAGGAAAGGGATGGGGGTGTAAAGTGGGTGTGGGGAGAAGTAGAGATAGGAAGGAGTGTTGGGGAGTAAGGGTGGTGTGTGTGTGTGTGTGTGTGTGTGTGTGTGTGTGTGTGTGTGTGTGTGTAAGAGAGAGAGAAATTTTAAAAGCACATTCTAATACCTTTCTGTACACACTATTCAGACAAAACATTATTAAGTCAAATACACAAACTGAACGCTTCAATTAAACAAAAATAAACAACACCTCATAGCCAACAATCATTCACAAATAAACACTTCGAATTAGAGGAAGAAAAGCGTAAAAAAAAAGAAGACAATCTACGGTTCTAATCCGACAAGTTTTAACAAAGACTTTTAAAAATCTGAGGCGGCAAACTTTCATAACAATAGGAGAAATGTGAGAAATCATAGACAAAATAATCCAACGAAATTCTCCCCTCTTGGATCCTATTCTTTCTCGAGTTTTGAGGACTTGTGGGACTTGATCCTGTTTGTGGGGAGTGACGAGTGTAACCCGACGCGGAGTTGGATCCCCCCTGAGGCCCACCATAACAAGAGAGGGTCACAGACAAGCCAAGTTTCTCCCGTCTATTGCCAACAACATCATCGCTTTATCAACACAAGACACCGTTCGTCCCGTGTTGACGTCGACGATGCGTTTAATGATGGGAGAGGCGTGCGGTGCTGTGAAAAACCCTTACACACACACACACACACACACACACACACACACACACACACACACACGCACACACACACACACCATGTAAGCAACACTATCAAGGCAGCCTCATACCGACTCTACATGCTACGACGACTCTGGTCACTTGGGACACCTACGCCAGAGCGAAGGACTATCTTCATTGCATTTATTCTCCCTAAATTAACGTATGCGTCACCAGCCTTGTCGTCTTCTCTCAACTCTACCCAACAACGTCAGCTAGAGAAGGTGCAGAAGAAGGCCTGCAGAATCATGCTCGGCGCAGACTACTCCGGCTACAACAACGCTCTCTCCACCCTGGAAATGCCACCCCTCAGTGACCTCCACCACCAAGCACTAGCAAGGTTTGGCAGTGGACTACTGCATCACCCTCGGCATCGCCACCTACTGTCACCGGCAGTACCCCGCCCACCTCGCGCAGTCCGCCACTACAACAAAATTCAGCCCATAAGAGCCCGCACTGATAGATAAAAGAACAGCACCATCCCATCTATTGTTAAAATAATAAACAGCTCCTAATTTATGTACTGTACAGCCCTGCAAATGTATTGAACGTATATTATTATGTCTAAATCACATGAAAGTTTGTAAATTTTCAGCCACCGGCTGCAACTCTATTAATTAACCGTTTATTATCAATATTATTACACACACACACACACACACACACACACACACACACACACACACACACACATTACCTCCCTCTACCTGCCTTTCAGTTCTGTAATATACCGCTGAAATCCTGTGCATCCTTTGTTATTCTAAGCCTCCCAGTAACCTTTCTGATACAGTTGGTTCATTACGCCAAGTACAGGGGCTATATAGAGAATTATTCATGGTAGTGTATATATGTATTATGTATATGTATTATGTATTTGTAAATGTATACGTATTATGTATATTTTCTTGATGTGAGGAGGTAAATATAACTCTTTTTTTAATCTTGCCGGAATAATATCAACTGTGAATATTTACCAAGAAACCAAGTTATTTTTAATCACACTTCGTAGTTCACCCAAAGCCACGACTGTCTATTTTAGTCCACGATATAACCAGCTACGCATTTCTATTTCTACTGTCCCCCCCCCCCTCCTCCACCTACGCCCCTCTCCCCACCTCCACCTCACCTACGCCCCTCCCCACCTCCACCTCACCTACGCCCCTCCCCACCTTCACCTCACCTACGCCCCTCCCCCCCATCACCTCCCACCTCACCCCCACCCCGCTAACAACTCATCTCCCTCAGGCTTTGCCAACTATAGTTCCTATTTATTTTGATTTAATGGGGCTGTGTGTGTGTGTGTGTGTGTGTGTGTGTGTGTGTGTGTGTGTGTGTGTGTGTGTTGTGTGTGTGCGTGTACAGTATATGAGAGAGAGAGAGAGAGAGAGAGAGAGAGAGAGAGAGAGAGAGAGAGAGAGAGAGAGAGAGAGAGAGAGAGAGAGAGAGAGAGAGAGAGAGTCTGTCCAAGCCAAACTACGTCCGGCACACCAATCACTGTTGAATAGCGTCGTTTACCTCAGTATAGGTCGAATTAATAGTGTTTATCATGACGAGGTAAATGACACACTGGACACTATCCCTTGAGATCTAGACTTTCAGTGCTAAGTATGGCCGTCCAGCAAACACTAACCTAACCTAACCTAACCCTTCATAGCAGCTTGAAGAGGTTTATTCTTATCTTCCCCCCAAAAAACAAACAAACAAACATAAGCAAACGTAAACGTGATAAATATACACTCAGTCATACCCGTAAACAGTAATGTATACAAACAGACTCTAGTACTGTAAACAACGATATATAACCCAATAATAATATATATTCTGTATATAGAAAGAAAACATCATTCATTCCACCCCTTCCTACCCTCCTCCTCCTTCCCCTTCCTCCGTCTCTCTCCCCTCCCTACTCTCATTTTTCCCTTCCTCCTTCTCTTCACTTCTCCCTCCCCCTCCTTACCTCTCTATTCCCTTCCTTTCTACCCCCCTCTCTTTCCCTTCCCTCCCCCCTCCCCCCAAGAGAAGATCCATCACCCCGCACAGTTTTCCACTTTGCTGCTCAGATCCACTTCTCTCTGCATGTCAAGGGATGGCTCAGTTGTCTCTGGATATTGACCACTTGGCAACTCACCCCCCTCCCCCACCCTCCCCCCCCTGCCGCCCTCTCCCGCCCGTCTGTCTGTCTGTCTGTCTCTGCTACACACTGATGGCCTGGGAATGGTGGTTGGTATTGGTGAAAATGGTGGTAGTGGTTGAGGGGAGGCGGTGGTAGTGGTGGTGGTTAAGTGGTAGTGGTGGGGATGGTTGGTAAATGGTGGTGATGACTGCTGTGCTTGTTGGGATGGTGGTGGTTGTAATGATGGTGGTGATGACAGTGATGGTGGTGATGATAGTGATAGTGGTGATGATAGTGATAAAGATGCTGTGGAAGATGGTGTCTACATAACATGAATACAAACACAAAGACTTACCTTTCAAACACACACACACACACACACACACACACACACACACACACACACACACACACACACACACCAAAACAACCCTATAATTAACTTTAAATCATTACACAAGACAAAATACAAATCAAACATACAAATAAACAGCTACATCATTATAGACCTATAACACGATGGCCTATAACGATTAATTATAGTAAATGTAAGGTAATTAAATGCTAATAATGACGTCTTGCAGTAGCGGTGATTGAACACAGGTCATTACAGGTCATTCTACCTTAATTACAGGTAACCAGCCTGTGTGACCCTGATAGAAATAGGTCTTGGGTGAGAGAAGGAGGGGAGGGGGAGGGGGTAAGGAGGGGGTCGTATAGGGAAATGTAGTTAGCCAGTGATTCTATGGGGGGGGCAAATTACCCATCCTCTCCCCCCCCCCTCCCCCGTTTGTTGATGAGAGGGTCAACGGGTTCCTAACGAGCGTCCTGAGTCATTACTTGTAATTGGCAGGTTGTTACCGTCTTCACGTACAGCACAGAGGTGTAGTGAGGAATATATGACGATGATTTTGTGAACTGTGAAGGTTTATTATTGTAATTATCATTATCATTATTGTTGTTGTTGATGTTGTTGTTGTTGTTATTGTTGTTGTTGTTTTTGTTATTTTCATTATTATTATTATTGTTGTTGTTGTTGTTACCATTATCATTACCATCCTCAAGACAGGCGACACACCCCTAATTAAACCTTAGACGGTGACTGACACTCCAAGAAGCAAATCCCAACGCCCAGGCAAACATAGCCTAATTAACCTGTTGACTCACTTCTTTTAATATTCCCAAGTGAGAGAAATTATTTATATATAATTAGGAGACCGAAGGTAAGACTTTTCCTTGTGGAGTCAACACAGTGAGGGGAAAAAATTATCCTGTTTGACTTAATATGAAGTAAAAGAGGGGAGGGGTGAGGGTGAAGAGGGGTGAGGGGGCAGGGGGGTGAGGGAGGGGGGTGAGGGAGGGGGCAGGTAAAGCTAAAAAACGTGGACCAAAACAAAAGGGTGAAGAGGTGGACAAAAGAGACAGACGTATAAACAGAGGCACAAAGGAGACGAGGGGGGGAGGGGGGTAAGGGGTGAGTGGGGGGAGGGGGTGAGTCGGGGGAGGGGGGTAAGGGGTGAGTGGGGGGGAAGGGAGGAGAGGAAGGATGAAGAAGTTAGGGGTTGGGAGAGAAGGGGGGAAGGAGGGAGGAAAGAAAGTAAGGAGGGAGAGGAGAAGGGAGGGTAAACAATGACAGGGAGAAGGGGGGAAAGGGAGGAAGGAAGGGAGGAATGAAGGAATGAAGGTAGGGGAGGGAAAAGTGAAAGTGAGATGAATGAGATAAATAAATAAGGGGGAATGTGGAAGGGGAGAGGAATGAGAAGGAAGAGAAGGAAGGAGGGAGAAGAGGAAGAGCAAGTGGAAGAGGAGGTAGGAGGTAGGTAGGTAGAAGAAGTAGAAGAAGAAGAAGAAGAAGAAGAAGAAGAAGAAGAAGAAGAAGAAAGAAAGAAAGAAAGAAAGAAAGAAAGAAAGAAAGAAAGAAAGAATAACGATTGATGATAGAAGGAACTGATAATTATAGAATAAACATAATTGAGATTGAAGGAAATTGGCCACTTAGAATAGGAAAGAGAAACAGATAAGATATGATAATGAAAGACTAAGAGAAGGGGGAGAATAAATGTGTAGGGCTGGAACAAGACATGATAACGAGTAAAAGAAAGAAAATATAATAACACAAACAAAATAAACAAATTATAAACAAAAACAGAAAAAAATAAACAACTGATAAACAAGAATAATAACACAAACAAAACAGGAAACTAAAACAGATGAAATAAACAGAGAATAACAAATAACCGATACGTAAACAAAACCAAGAGAGTGAAAAATGACAATCATCATTTACAACACGACCTCTCAAGCAAAAGGTCAAGATTACCGACCTTAACCTTTGACCCTATCACTTGAAATTCAATAGGGTTGTTCCTTGACCCATGATTGACCTGTCTGTCCAATTTGGTGTATATCGGTCAATAAAGACTCGAGTTATCGCACGGACAACAACTTACTGACACACAAACACAGACACGGACAGAAAAGCTAACAGGTTGAAGTCTATATATATCCCCGGTAAGGTATAGAGTGTGATTATTATGATTTCTGATGGGGGAGGTGGAGGGGGAGAGTGGGAATGAGGAGGGGGAGGGACGGGAGAAGGGAAAGAGGTAAAGGGAGTTGTTGGATTATGGAAAAGAAGGAAGAGGGAATAAACAGAGAAATAATACGAATAAGGCAGAAAAGATGTGTGTGTGTGTGTGTGTGTGTCTGCATAAGGCCATATATTACGAAAATATCAGGTAAAAACACACAATCTATCATACACAGGTACAATATCCAACCACACACACTCACACACACACACACACACACACACACACACACACACACACACACACAACCTTCGATACAACACTGAAAATTTCCCAATATCGAAACAATCAGTCAAAAGTGTATCGACAGGCCCTCCATCACCTATTTCCCCCCCCCCCCTCTTTCACCCCCCCTTTCCTTCCCCCCCCCTTCTCTCACCATCAATCGCCTCTTCTCCTTTCTCCTCTAATCAATCTCTCTTCCTCATTATTCCTTCTGTTTCTTTTCATCTTCTTTCCTCCCATAAGTTTCCCTCCACCACCCCCCTCCCCCCTCACTCCCCCCCTCTCCCCCGACTCCCCCCCCACCCCCCTCCCCTCTTAAGTTCACAGGATTATTAACTCTGAATATTAATTAGCACACTGGTAGGGGTTTAATTATTTTATCCCCCGTTTACTTGTCTGTCTGTCTGTCTGTCTCGCTTTATCATAGACACACACACACACACACACACACACACACACACACACACACACACACACACACACAGTCATCCCAAATTCCTCACTAATTCTAACAACATATAACTTCCTATAATTCCAGACGTATAACTTTACTCGCCTGTGTGATTATATACAATTATACGAATATATACAACCTTGATAATAATTATATAGGGAGATGTACAAGATTATAACTCGCTGATGAGACGCGATAATTACCCATCCGGTCCATCCCTATAATTTGTATAATTTTCTGATTATATTTGTAGTTTTAATTCGTTTTTTTTTTGTCCATTATCTGTTTTTTTTCCTTTGAATTATTTTATATATTTTTATTTTGTTTATTCCTTAACGACGATTTTTCTTTCATATATTTTTTTCTTCTAATATATTTCTTTCTTTCTTTCTTTCTTTTTTCTTTAGGCAGTCTTGGTTCTCTCTCTCTCAAAATATAACTATTAAGAAAACTAAGCACCTCTCTCTCTCTCTCGTCTGTAAACCCTGATGTCCTTCCACCTCACCTGCACGCCCACCTCTCTCCCCTCCCTCCCTCCCCCCTTTCCTTCTCTCTCCCCCTCCCTCTTTCTCCCTTCCTCTCTCTCTCTTCCTCCCTCCTTCCTCTAACTCTGACTTTAACTTCCATTTTTCCTCCCTCCTCCCCTTCCACCCCTCCCCCCTCCCTCTCTCCCTCTCCTCCTGCCTCACAGACAAGAATGGGGAGTGACGGCTCATTCGTTCTCCGTCATATCACCCCAGCCGCTTCTCCCCCAAGACCAGCCAACCCCTGCTAATCTCCCTCTCTCCCCTGGGACCTTTCCTTGCTCTAAGCTCCCCTCCCCTCTCCCCTGAACACTTTAGGACACACCAGGATGCCTCTTGGACACCTGCCCTCCCACACTACGCTCCCCTCTCCCCACTACTTCTCCCCTCAATCCAGTCTTCTCTTCTTTCCTCCCCAGTACAAAAAAATCACACACACACACACACACACACACACACACACACACACACATACACACACACGGTTTAGGTTCCTCATCATAATCGGATTTTAGTTGATATATTTTTTCAAACCTCAATAATTAACTTGTATATCCAACAAACTTTACTTAACAAATCCTAATAAATCACCTTTTTGTTATTTACGTTGTGTTTAAGCTCTTGTTAATCCCTTCTACCTGATTGTTTATATATTAATTCTCTCTCTGTTTACAATTATTATTTTTCTTACAAACTCTATTTATAAACAACTTTATTGTCTACATACATATATTGTTTACATACAAATTGTTTATATATCAATTCTGTCTATGTATTTTTTTTACATAGATTGTCTACATTTACAATCTGCTTCCACACGTTTACACACATTATATGTCTACATATAAATTTTGTCTACATACAAATTCTGTCTACACATAAATTGTTTACATATTACAAATAAATCTCCCTTTTTCATTGTAATTATGAATTCAATCTACCTGTCTTGTTTACAGTAACATTGTTTATAACCGATGTATTCATATATCCAAATTACTTTACGCTATATAACAACCCAACTATATAATTTATGTAGGCAATCATTTTCTTCATTAAAAACAAATGACTTTTTCACTTTTATTTTTATGTCATATAAATCAAGTGTGTATTTATATGGTGAATTATTTCAATGTTTTATTTATATATATATATATATATATATATATATATATATATATATATATATATATATATATATATATATATATATATATATAAATTAATTAAAATAAGCAAACATTACGACGCATAATTATAAAAATGACAAAAAAATTTATATCAGTAGCACACAAATTATATCTAAATCGTACGCAAAAATATAACACTAGTACGCAAAATCTACCTAAATCGTACGCAAAATACATATAATTCATACGCAAAATATATATCACCGTACGCAAAATACATATAATTCATACACAAAATATATATCACCGTACGCAAAATACATATAATTCATACGCAAAATATATATCACCGTACGCAAAATATATATTCAATCATCCAGACATAACACCAACACAGAATCTATTTCATTATACACCAAACTATATATTTCAATCACACACACATAACGAGGCAGGTAGGCACACGTCATCACAACACAGTCCAACATTACAAACGAAATTTTCGCTATTGGTTGATAATGTATTCGTTGTGTTAGCATATATATTGCAAGGCCCACTGCAACACTGTCAACAATCACGTATTGCAACGGTCGACGACGGTTCAAACGGTCAGTGAACAGGTGATCTCCAACAGGGGGGTTTTCAAACGGTCAATAGATGAGAATTGCAACGGTGGATACTAACGGTATATGAACAGGTAATTCTAACAGGGACGCTATAACAGGACAAAGAAACGGTAATTTTAATAGAAACGTTACACAAGTTAACAACAGTAACATTCAAAGGGAATAATGTACTAACAGGGACACCGTTACCGTTAACAGAGAAAGTACATCTCGATTTTGTGACCCACACATCTGTCGTGACCCGCACACCTGTCGTGACCCACACATCTGTCGTAACCCACACACCTGTCGTGACCCACACACCTGCCGTGACCCACACACATGGCGTGACCCACACACCTGTCGTGACTCACACACCTGTCGTGACTCACACACATGGCGTGACTCACACACCTGTCGTGACTCACACACATGGCGTGACCCACACACCTATCGTGACTCACACAACTGTCGTGACTCACACACCTGCCGTGACTCACACACCTGGGAGTGGCCGAGCTGAGCTTAATGGGAGAGAGCGAAGACACCGAGGAAAAATTGGATACAAGCTTTGGAACTAAGCTGATTATACTGCTTGCTCTCTCTCTCTCTCTCTCTCTCTCTCTCTCTCTCTCTCGTTTATCAATCTACCTCATCTATATACCAATATCTATCTATCTATATTAATCTATCTATCTATATATCTATCCATCTAGTTATCTATCTATCTAACAACCTATCAATATACATAAAATATACAAATCTATCCATAAATATACATAACAACAACATCAATACACGCTCCATAAAATCTCTCGTCAACACTTAACAAAATTGATATAATATTCGATTAGCCTCAAGAGCGAGCCCATGTTCCTCCTCCGACGTGTAACAAGGCACTGAGTTGTTTTGGTCTGGTCTAGGAAATATATCTCCCCCCAACAGTGTTTCCCGATAGGCTGTGGATATTGAGGGGGGGTAAGGGGGGGGGGTGGGTGGGTAGGGGGGTAGGGGGGGGTAGGTGGGGTAGGGGAGGGTAGGGGGGTGTGGGGGGTGAGGTGGGGTAGGGGGTGGGTAGGGGGGTGTGTGTGAAAGTGTAGACCAGGAAGGAAGGAAGGAAGTGAAGGAGTGAGTGAGGAAGGACGGAAGGAAAGAAGGAAGGAATGAAGGAAGTTATTGAGTGAGTATGGAAAGAAGGAAGGAAGTGAGTAAAGACAGAGGGAAGTGAGTGAGTGAGTGAGTGAGTGAGTGAGGGTCGCATTCACAAAGAGGAGACCATTGATCACAACTCGATGGAAGGGGAGGGAGGGGAGGGGAGGGGAGGGCTAATGGGAGAGGAGGGAAAGGGGTTGGAGGGGAAAGAAGATAAATGAAGAAAGAGAAAGGGTATAGGGATGAAGGAGGAAGGGAAGGAGGGAAGGAGTTCAGATGAGGATTTACGGGAAGGGAAGAAAGGAAAAGTGACATAGAAAGGGAGGAAGAAGAAGAAGAAGAGGAGGAGGAGGAGGAGGAAGAAAAATAGGAGAAGGAGAAACGTGAGGAGAAGGATGAGGAGGAGGAAGAGAAAGAGAAGAGAAAGATAAGGAGGAAGAAGAGGAGAAGGTGGAAGAAGAGGAGGAGGTGGAGAAGGTGGAAGAAGAGGAGGAGGAGGTGAAGTGGAAGAGGAGTAGGAGGAGGAGGAAGAGAAGGAGGAAGAAAAATAAGAAGAGAAGCAGAAACGTGAGGAGAAGGATGAGGAGGAGGAAGAGAAAGAGAAGAGAAAGATAAGGAGGAAGAAGAGGAGAAGCTGGAGGAAGAGGAGGAGGTGGAGAAGGTGGAAGAGGAGAAGGAGGAGCAGGAGGAGGAGGAGCAGGAGGAGGAGGAGGAGGATGGGACAGAGTTGGAATAGAGTTGTGAAAGTTACAAAGCACCACCAAAATGGACCTTCCAGCATCACCCCGACCTGCTGCAGGCTGTGTCCTTCCTGTAACCTGTAACTTGTCTGTAAATTCTAGCCTGTAATGTAGAACCTGTGATTTGTAACATGTAACCTGTAGACTGCAACCCCCAAAAACATAATTCATAGACTGTAACGCCTGAAATACAACCTGCAGCCTGTAATTACCATCGTACAACCTGTAAAGTACAAGTAAATAATGCAAAATAATAATAAATACGAAAAATAGAGAAGAAAACCCGATAAAGAAGTAAAATATAATAACAGAGAGAGAGAGAGAGAGAGAGAGAGAGAGAGAGAGAGAGAGAGAGAGAGAGAGAGAGAGAGAGAGAGAGAGAGATAAACTTTCTTCCAACTTCCAGAGAATAGGGAGAAAGGAAGAGGAAGGGAAGGAGGGAGAGGGTGAGAGACGGAGGGAGGGAGGGAGAGAAACGGAGGGAGGGAAGGGGGGAGCCTCTCCTCCCTTTGTTCCTACACCTTACTTCCTGATTACTAAATCGTCGGAAGAGAGAGAGAGAGACAGAGGAGGGGATAGGAGAAAGGACCCGATAAAGACGATGAACAAGAGAAGAGGCGATTGGAATATGGAAAAGCAGGGAGAGGAAGGTTAAAAGTGTAGAGAGGGGAAGGAAAGGCGAGGGAATAAATGCCTACAGAGGGAAAAGAAAAGAAGATATGAGAGAGGGGGAAGAGAGAGAGAGGAGGAGACTAACACACATACACTCTCTCTCTCTCTCTCTCTCTCTCTCTCTCTCTCTCTCTCTCATAAGCATCAAAGGCCTCTCTCTCTCTCAGACAGGTGGACTTCCAATTTCAGACTAATGTACTCTCCCCTCCTCTCCCCTCTTCAACCAATTTCAAACAAAAACACCAAACCCTCGGTCCCTATTTCCATCATCTCCCTATTTAATATCCGATGAAATAGACCTGCAGTGTTCCCCCCTCCCCCCCCCCTACCCCTCCCTCTCTCTCATTCCAATTACAACTATTTCCCTATTTATTTTATGTAAATTACTATATAAATGAGTATAAGCTTTGTTTCCCTATTTCAGTCCTATTTCCTAGTTTATATCCCAATTTCAAACGAGCAATTACAGTATAAACCTTCTCAATTTCCACCAGGTAAGTACACTCCCTATTATCCAATTACTTCACAATAACTATAAAATACCCAATTTCTAAAATACGAATGCAATAATAATAACAATAATAATAATAATAATAATAATAATAATAATAATAATAATAATCCAATTTTCTTAAGTATGTCATAAATTGGTTGATGTTAATAGGGAAAATTGGCGACCTAACTGTCTACCTGTCTGTCTGTCTGTCCAGGTGATGGCCGGTATTTAATAACAAAAGCAGGAATCCATAATACCAAGTAATTGACGCCCACGTGACAGACACCTGGCCGGGAATTCCCCTAAGACGTTGATTAATTGGTTCCACCTGTCTGTTGTGGTTGTCAGGTTCCGTTTATCTGTCTGTTGTAGTTCGATTTACCTGTCTGATAAGGTTCTGTCAGGTTCCGTCTATCTGTCTGTTGTTGTTGTCAGGTTCCGTTTATCTGTCTGTTGTAGTTCAATTTACCTGTCTGATAAGGTTCTGTCAGGTTCCGTCTATCTATCTGTTGTGGTTCTGTCAGGCTCCGTATATCAGTTGAAAAGTTCTGTCAAATTTCTATCTACCTGTTACCAAAACATCTGTCAAATTACGATAATAAAAGGAAGAAACACACACACACACACACACACACACACACACACACACACACACACGGCAACAGAGTCTTACTGAGTGTTATACCACAATTTGCAATATTGCTCTCGCTTGATATTGCAACGCCGATTGGCAACAGTATTACCAACACAACCCAGAATAGCCTGCAGCGTTGCCAACATGGTGCTAAGTTCCTCGATGTTTATTTTATTTTATTTTTTCTTGAGATAAATGTTGAGGAGTATTTGAAAGACTCAGCCATGGCAATACTGTTGTTGTGGTTGGAGTTGTTGTTGTTGTTGTTGTTGTTGGTGTTGGTGTAGGTGTTGTTGTTGTTGTTGTTGTTGCTGTTGTGGTTGGTGTTGTTGTTGCTGTTGTTGGTGTTGGTGTAGGTGTTGTTGTTGTTGTTGTTGTTGGAGTTGTTGTTGTTGTTGGAGTTGTTGTTGTTGTAGTTGTTGTTGTTGTTGGTGTAGGTGTTCTTGTCGTTGTTGTTATTGTTGTTATTTACTTAGTATATATGTTATTGTGGCTAAATAAACCAATTTCAATTTCCGCATCTGAGACGATAATACGGGATAACACATTCTTGTCTGTCTGTTTGCCTGCCTGTCTGTGCCTCTACATGTTTGTGTGTGTGTGTGTGTGTGTGTGTGTGTGTCTGTCTTTCTGTCTGTCTCTTTTTATGTTTGTGTATGTGTGTGTTTGTGAGTGTGAGTTTGTGGGTCTTTCTGTCTGTCTGTCTGTCTGTTTGTCTGTCTGAAGGCTTATGTATGGCCGTCTCTCTCTCTCTCTCTCTCTCTCTCTCTCTCTCTCTCTCTCTCTCTCTGTGTGTGTGTCAAAGCTAGTATCTTCATTTGTCTGTTAAATCATAATACCTTTTCATCCATCCATCCCTTCCTCCCTCCCTCCTTCCTTCCTTCCTTCCTTCCTTCCTCCCTCCCTCCTTCCTTCCTCCCTCCCTTCTTCCTTCCTTCCTCCCTCTAATCCTTCAACCTTCCCTCCATCAATCCATCCACCCCTCCCTCCCTCCCTCCCTCCCTCCTTCCTTCCTCCCTCCCTCCTTCCTTCCTTCCTCCTTCTAATCCTTCAACCTTCCCTCCATCAATCCATCCACCCCTCCCTCCCTCCCTCCATCAACCATGTGTGGGCACTTTAACACAGTAATGGCGGCCAACAAGTAACAGCTGGCGGGCGAGATTTAAGCCCAACATTTTAAGCAGTAAAGGTCACGGCTCAGCCTCCTGCCGCCGCCACTGACTCACTCACTGACTCACTGATTCACTCACGGGGACACTGATTCACTCGGCGACTCACTGGTACTAACTCAATGATTCTCTCACTGACTCAATGCCTCATAGCCTCAATTGCTTACCGATTCTTTCTCACTGACTCACTGACTCACATAATGACTCACTGACTCACGAGATTACCTTATTCATTCTTCTATTAACAACGAACCTTAGTCTTATGGTTAGGTTAAATTAAGAGTATAAAAAAAAATAAATAAATTTAACCTGTGTTGAAAATTTACTCCCGTTAATGTTAAATAAATTCTATTGTTAAGGTTTAATAAAAGAAAAAGTAAAAAAACAAAAAAATAATTAAATAAACTTCACGAAATACACAATAAATGTCCGTTCTAAATCACGGGAGTATTATTAACCAATCAGGCGCTCCCTAACATCTTCAGCAAACCCCTCTTGACCAATCAGGGTCCAGTATCCATAATCCAGAGCAGCGGGAGATGCATCAATAACACCGGGTTGTATTGTTGAGTTTTTCCCCCATTGTAACTATTATATTTTTGCTTCTATAATTTTGCTATGGTGATAATTATACTAGGTGATATAATTTGGTTCTTGGTATATTATTATAGGAGTTATATATGACTATAAGGGTTTAGATGATATGTGATTTATCAATGATGTTTAGAATGTTATAGATGGTATTAAAAACGAGTTATATTGATGTTGTTTGAAGTGACACACGCACGCACGCACGCACGCACGCACGCACGCACACACACTCACACACACACACTCACGCACACCCTCCCCAACAGCGACCAGTCCTTCTCCCCTGATCGCCGCTGACTGTCTAAAGTTTTATAATTAATAGCAAGTGAATAGTGATGATGATGAATGATGATGATGATGATATTGTGTTGTGGAAGGGGGGAGAGGGAGAAGGATAAGAGGGGAGAGAGGGAAGGGGGAGTGAGGGGAGAGAAGGAAAGAGAGGGGAAAGAAAAGAGGAGAGGGGGAAGGAAAGAAGAAAGAGAGAAGGGAGATAGGAGAGAGAAAAAGGAAGAGAGGAGAGAGAAGGAGAGGGAGAGGGAGAAGAGGTGATAATGGGCCGACTATAATTTCAGTTAATTGTCAGAGAATTTCCCTAACTTGTGGTAACTGAGGAGAGTGAAGCTGACAGTCACCCATACTACTGCTGACACTTGCTGACGTCAGTTATTGTGTAATTTGTCAGGGTAAGTAACCTAAGACAGGTATAATTCAGGTAAATATCTCAACCGGTGGTGTAATTAGTACCGGTATCTGAACCTAACCTAACCTAACCTTACCATGCACTAAGACCCTTGACATCGAAGCTAAAATTAAAACCTCAGGAGTTAGTGTAGTGACCCCCCCCCCCCCCCAATCAGTGAGGATGGGGGAGGGGGGAGGGGGGAGAGGGGGAGGGGGGAGGGGGAAGATGAGGGGGAGGGGGAGGAAGAGGGAGAGGGGGAGGGGGGAGGGGGGAGAGGGGGAGGGGTTACAAGGACAATGAGTTATCGATTATAGGTCCCTGATAATCGTTCTCGAGTTATATGGATTACATCTCAGCGTATTGCCCTAGGACCTGCGCACACACCTGTAATTAAAGGGATCAATGGACGACAGGTGAGGTACAGGGTAGCGGAGATGCAACAGGTAATGGTAGATGAGAGAGGAAGAGGAGGGATGGGAGAGGGGAGGAGAGGAAAGAGGAGAGGAGGAGGTAAGGGTGAATGATGAAGGAGGAAGAGGGGAAGGGGAGAGGAAAGAGGGATGGGAAAAAACGGAGAAGAGGGGGGAAGAGGAACCAGAAGAAGAAGGAGGAGGAGAGGTAGGGATAAATGGTGGATGAGGGGTAAGGAAGAAGGATTGGGATAGAGAAGGAAGGATAGAGAGACAAGGAAGAAGAGGTAGAAGAAGAGGGAATAGGAGGACAAGGAGAAGGGGGCAAAGGAAGGGGAAAGAAAAGGAATAGAAAAGAGAAACGGAGAGAGAAAGATAGGAAGAAGAGGGGAGAAGGAAGAATAAAGACAAGATGAATAGTGATAATTTCTCAAACAATCAACCAATGAAAACTTCGCAAACGACCAACACCTTAAAATCAACCAATGAAAAACGACCAATAAGCCTTTAAAAGAACAGTTACAGACAACCAATGAAAAACGTCTTCAAAAGTGACTGGCCAATCGAAAGGGACAAATTTCTCACGTAACTAACTTTATATTCTGTACCGGCTGCCGCAGTCTTCGGAACACAGGGGGTGAAAATCCTTAACAAGTGGACCACAGAACAATATTTTTCTTGGTGAGTCATAGGAGGAGGAGGAGGAGGAGGAGGAGGAGGAGGAGGAGAGGAGCAGGAGGAAGAAGAGGAGGAAGAGGAGGAAAAAGGAGGTTTACCCGAACGAATATATTCAGAAGAGGACAATACAATACAAACGCCGCAGAAAATACATTCAGAATAGACCAGAGAATACAATAAAAATATTTCAAGATACTGGGAGTTGTATTTTTCTTGCGTCAGTTATTAGGTGAAAGAATTAAATTTTCTCTGTATGGTATTTAGCTAAGGAGTCAGTTTTATTTTAACAACTAATAAAACCTCTGTTAGTATCGTAAAACCTAACAAAACCTAAACCCAAATTAAAACAAGACATTTACCCTTTTTGCTACATTTCCATAAACCATGAATCTAAAACACATCATAAAATAGCCATATTTTGTTTACTATTTTTTATTAAACATAAGACAGAACCTTTGACAGCATTAAACCATTGGGATTCATATAGTGGTTTAATTAAAGGTTTAAGTTGAGATAATATAGTTAGATATAATGATAGATGCTTTTATTTATACAGTATTGAGAGCAAGGCCCATTTTGTCTTTCAACATAGCGTCAGCAAGGCTTTGAAGTGTCAGCCATTGTCAGCAAGGCTTTGGGGTTTCAGTCATGGTTAGCAAAGGCATTGGAGTAAGAGCAATCGTCAGCAAACGCACTGGAGTACTAGAGATCGTCAGCAAAGGCACTGGGGTATCAGAGATCGTCAGCAAAGGCATTGGAGCGTCAGCAATCGTCAGCAAAGGTTCCAGATTATCAGCCATCGTCATCATATTCTGGTCTCTTGTAGCCATAGTCAAATTTCAATGTCACAATAGCATTCATTGTCAGCCAAAAGCGAGTCATAACGCCAGAAAATATCTCCACAGCATAATTTCGTTCAGCAAGAGTGTCAGCATAGTTGTATCACAGTCAGCTAGCACAGCCATCCACCAAAGTAAATCAGTGCATTATTATATTTCTTTCCTCATGCTGACATCTCACAGGCATAAACGTCAGCATTCCCCCCTCACAGCGTCAGTCAACTATGAACGTCAGCACCAATCAGTCAGGCACACCACAAGCTCCCGAAGAAATACAAACCATAATGCCCTTCTTCCCCGCAAAAACACCAAAACAAATAAAAAATAATAAGTAAAAAAATGGAACAGGCTCGCCAACCATCACCCAGCCCAGGCGATGGTTGGACCCGCCAGCCATCCAAGCTTACCGTACCTCTCTTACGACGGATCCCTGTGGAAAACGTAAACAAGAAGTGAAAACAAACATCTACAGGACATAAACAAAAGCTGAACACCAAGGAAATTAGGAGGGAAATCTATTAAAAACTAATAACTGGTGAGAAAAAATAACAAAATAAAAACACGTGTTGGATACTCTAACTAAGGAGGTGCCAGTTAGTAAATATTGAAGGGGAAAATAGTAGTGTGAATGATGTTTGTCTCTGATTGGTTTATAAGGTAGTATGAAGTCTAGAGCTGTGTGGTTATTGGTCAATGCTTTTTATCTATGTACGATGACGTCATATATGTAGGCCTACTTTGATAATGTGATATAATTGTTTTAAATAAGAATTACGTAGATATTTTTTTACCAATAATAAAAACAAATAACATTATATCAGCCGGTTTTAAAAGTTAATAACTTTACCTACACACCTGAGATAATTAACCTGTTAATAATATAAAAGGTAAATATGTCATGATTAACGACTATATATAATTAACAAAGGTAATTATGTTACAAGCTTGAAATTGATTTTATAATTATGTTAAAACTTTATGTTAAATTTAACTTTAGGTGATTTACAGAGAGTTTCAATCACGTGTACATATGAAGTTATTTTATGACTGTGGCTCAAAGGTGCACACGGACTTTAAAAGCGTCCTCATGACTTATTCTGTGATGTAAATGATCATTGTAAATAAACATTGTAAATAATCGATGTAAATAATCGTTGTAAATATGTCAGGTGAAAGTTACGTTAGGTCGATTTTTTAAATAGAAATAGGAAATAAATCTTCGTTGTGATTGGTTAAAGGAAGAATGAGTCAGATATAGCAAACTGTAATGTGATTGGTCAAGGTTGTGAATACATGCAATATTGTGATTCGTCAACTAGAGAGAGAATGCAGTGCTATGATTGGTCAAAGTTGTGATTAAATATAGTGTTCTGATTTGTTAGTTTGTGATTACGTGAATGTGACGTCAAATTCTGTACTGTGATTGGTCAGTTTGAGTACATGAATATGACGTCAAATACTATACTGTACTGTGATTGGTCAGCTTGTGATTGCGTGAACATGAAATCAAATCCTGTGTTTCTGATTGGTTAGTCCTGTGTGGTGTATTACAAGGGAACGGCACACATGCAGTCAATTAAATACAAAATACAGTACAAAAAAATACAACAAATACTAACTACAGTAATCTAAGACAATAATATGGGAACACTACAATACATTTAAAGACTCAATTAAATAGTAGTATTAATCTAGCTATATCTAATTATAAATAACACACTATTGTAAATTATGTCAAAGCAACATGGAGATTAAATAACTGAGTTAATTATTAGAGTGGGAAGCAGATTATAGAAGGCAGGCGGTTAAATAATTATATAGGGGTTGATTATATGGGGTGTGTGTGTGTGTGTGTGTGTGTGTGTGTGTGTGTTTGTGTGTGGGTGTGTGTGTGTGTGTGTGTGTGTGTGTGTGTGTGTGTGTGTGTGTGTGTGTGTGTGTGTGTGTGTGGGGGTAGAGATGTACACTTGTTCTGAAGAGTCACTTACAGTCCATGCATACATGCAGTACATACATACATACAGTACGTACATGCATACATACATACATGCATACGTACGTACATGTGATTACATTAACCTTTTGGGATTCAATTTTAACATCAAGGGATCAAATTTAACATCAAGGGATTTAATCTCATCTCAAGAGGCTTAATGTATAATTTCAAAGGGTCTATTTTTAACATACCCGGTTCAGTTTATCACCAAAGGGTTTAATCTAATCTTCTGGGATATAAATTCAACATCAAAGGGGTGAATTAGTCAGTTAGTTAGGGGGTAGACGGGGTTAAATCAGTACGCTGGTTGCAATACAAGGATGCATATTCATCTTGCATGCAATATTCAGATGTGGTAATAGTACCATGCAATATGTAGCAACCAGAATAATGCGTCTTGTAGCCATGCGGTGAAAATAACTCTGAAAGGTGACAATCATTTGGTGTCAGATCCGAATTTTCTGAAGATATTAGTGGAATTTGGTCTCCCCTTCCCTTCCCTTTCCTTCCCTTCCCTTTCCTTACCTTCCTTCCCTTTCCTTACCTTCCCTTTCCTTACCTTCCTTTCCTTTCCCTTCCCTTCCATTCCCTTCTTCTTAATATCTCAGGACCATTTTAAGACGTCAAAAGAGAGAGAGAGAGAGAGAGAGAGAGAGAGAGAGAGAGAGAGAGAGAACAGCTTCACTATACCACGAAATAACATAAACTAAAATGACTTTGCTTAGATTTGTAAACATCTCATCCACCTGTACTGTTTCAATTAACAAACAGAGAAAAAACACACTTCAAACATTACACACACACACACACACACACACACACACACACACACACACACACACACACCAAATTCTCCATTACGGTTCAGTATATCTATATAAAGCTCAATATTTCAACATGCTGTATAATTTAATTTCTTGTACAGGCAGAATTTTGTCAGTGTTTTCGGTAATTGTAAAATACTTGTAATTTTTTGGGGGGTATTTACAAGGATTATTTTAATTACGGGGACCAACATACATACAGTATTATTCGTCGATTTTTTTTTCGAAATTTGTCGGCAACTTTAAAATTAGTCTTGTGAATGTTGTTAAAATCATCGGTTCTTATTTTAATCGTCAGAAATATACACAAAATTATCGAACTTACAAATAATGGTTCAAAATGTTGTCAAAATTATCAGGCGCAACAATTAATGGCCCACAATGTTGTCAAAACCATCAATACCAACAATTAATGGCCCACAATGTTGTCAGAACCACCAATACCAACAATTAATGGCCCAGAATGTTGTCAAAATCATCAGTACCAACAATTACTGGCCCAGAATGTTGTCAAAACCATCAATACCAACAATTAACTCATCAAAGCACACCATATCCAAACACAGCCGTATGACTCACGCAGGTAAATGAACATATCACTCATACACGCGGCAAAGAGACCCCAAAACTGTGTAAGAAACGAACCCAACAAACACGTACAACTAAGGTCGATTCTCCCCATCCGTTTGTACTGGATTAGAAGCCTTAAGCACCTGTGTGGGATAGCACTGTGTTGGGTGAAGGAGGGGGGGGTTGATACAGATGTGCAGGTGATCAAAGCAGGTGGGGAAGGGGGGGGGGGTGAGGCCGCTTCTGCACCTGTCATCGTCACGGCGGTAAACAAACTCATTTTAGCGTGTGCGTGTGCGTGTGTGTGTGTGTGTGTGAAGATGAGATCAAAGTTAATTCCCTTTGAGAGAGAGGAAGGAGAGAGAGAGAGAGAGAGAGAGAGAGAGAGAGAGAGAGAGAGAGAGAGAGAGAGAGAGAGAGACTGACTGGTATACGTGTGTGTGTGTGTTTGTGATACCCCTTAATTAACAGATATCGAAAAATACTTAATTCTGATTGGCCCACACCACTACCAGATCCTCGTACTGAGAACCTCCCTAATACAAACATGACCTACCATGTCCCAAGAACCGGTTCACTATGTAACAAGAATCGGTCCACTTTGTAATAAGAACCGGTCCACTATGTGAGAAGAACCGGTCCACTATGTCCCAAGAATCGGTCCATTATGCCCCAAGAACTGGTCCATTATGTAATAAGAACCGATCCACTATGTAAGAAGAACAAGTTCACTATGTAACAAGAATCGGTCCACTTTGTAACAAGAACCGGTTCACTATGTGAGAAGAACCGGTCCACTATGTCCCAAGAATCGGTCCACTATGCCCCAAGAACTGGTCCATTATGTAACATGAACTGGTCCACTACATAACAAGAACCGGTCCACTATGTCCAAAGAACCGGTCCACTATGTCCCAAGAACCGGTCTACTGTCCAAAGAACCGGTCCACTATGCCCCCCCCGCAAACCGATCCACTATTTCCCCAAAACCGGTCCACTGTGTCCCCCAAAACCGGTCCACTGTCCCCAAGAACTGGTCCACTATATAACTAATTTCCCCACCTTTTCCCTGCAAACTCAATAGCTTCTAAACCAGACGGTCTAGCAGTTCTCAAGAATACAACCCGGAAATTGATCTCTCACGCCTCGTTAACTCCGGATGGCCAAATGGTGAAGTATGTCGAGTTTATTGTTGTTGTTATTTCCAGAGACCGCGAGTGTAGACAATTTTTACCTGTTTTTAATTAAGACTTTAGCCACATTTATATAATTCTGTATGATTTTTAATAATTTAATAACGTGGTTTTTTTTAGTAATTTACAAATGTATTTTTTGTATTAATTTCAGTTGTATGTTTTCAATAATGCACAAAACAGTATTATTTTTATAAGACACGTTAAGAATTCAAAATGGCCTCTAATCAGCCAATCAACAGTCGATTCACATTCAAACACACACAAAAAAAAGTTTAGACCAATCAACTCTCAGCTAAGGGCGAAACGTTATACTTTTGACCAATCAGCAATCGGATGACGGTTCAGTGTAATCCTATAGCCCAATCAGCGATCGGGTGATGGTCAAACAAAAACCATCGGACCAATTAGCAGTCGGCTGACGATCTTTCGCTACAACACGCGTGAGGTGGTGTTACTGGCCTGAGAGGAGGAGGAGGAGGAGGAGGAAGATAAGGAGGAGGAAGAGGAGGAGGAGGAGGAGATGAAGGAGGCTGATAAAGAGGAAGATAAGGAGGAAGAGGAGGAGGGACGTCATTTAAGGAGACAGATAGATGATCAAAGCTTCATCTTCCCCTCACATCCTTCCCTCCCCTCCTCTACCTCCTTCCCCCTTTCCTCTCCCCCCCCCCTCGCTTTCATCTTCCGAGGTGACTTAGTGTGCTGATGATGATGATGATGATGATGATATAATTATGAAGTTTTAATTGTTATAAAGATTAATTAGTATATAGAGACAATTTTAAAAAAACATTACATTAAGAAAAAAATAATAATACTTCTTGAATTTATAAACAAGAACGACTATGTATACGGATCCACCCACACACACACACACACACACACACACACACACACACTACACATTTTGATATAAAAGTGTATATACGAATAAACACATATATAAACACACTAGGAAAACAGAACACTTATAACAGAAAACGGAAACTTAAAACAGAGAGTTATAACAGAAAACGGAGTCGTATACAGATGTGGGGGGAGGGGGGGAGGGGGGAGGGGGGAGGGGGGGGGGGACAATTTTACGACCCCTAGAGCGGAAATATTGGGAAATTTTACGTGAAAATTTCCCTCAATTTCCCGTAAAGTTGAAAAAAAAAAAGATAATTAATTTTTCATTTCCGATCGCCGCCGTGGGAGTGCATCAGCTGCTTATCGAGATCCTATACCTCGTATGCTAATGTGTGGAGGCTGGCGAGTCATCTCCAGGCTGCTATTGCTGTTCCTGCTACTGCTACTTCTGTTACTTCTCTTCCTGCTACTGCTAATTCTCTTTCTGCTACTGTTACTTATCTTTCTGCTACTGCTACTCTTGTTTCTGCTACTGCTACTTCTGTTACTGCTACTTCTGTGTCTACTATTGCTACTTCTGTCTCCTACTACTACTACTACTACTACTACTACTACTACTACTACTACTACTATCGCAGGTCGTGGTGTACAAAAGGCGATAAGAACATGTCAGATTGAACCAGATGACGTCATACGAGGGGGGAATAAGCTTACAGGTCCAGCAATTTCTCTTTCAATTTATATTATGCAATTTCACGGTCGTCAAAGATAAGCTTAATAGAATATGGTATGGTCTTGGATGGTTCGGGATGGTTCGGGGTGGTTACGTATCGTTTGGTGTGGTATGGGACGGTCTGGGATGGTCTGGCGTGGTCTGGGATAGTCTTGTATCGTCTGGAATGGTCTTGTATGGTCTGGGACGGTCTGGGATGGTTTGGGATGATCTGGGATGGTCCGGGATGATCTGGGATGGTCCGGGATGAGGTAGGGAGGAGGGCTAGCGGTGGTTAAGAATATGTACAGTATCCGAAGTTGGGCAATGTTTCACAAGTTCCTGACATGTACTGAGGTGTGTGTGTGTGTGTCTGTGTGTGTGTGTGTGTGTGTGTGTGTGTGTTTGTGTTTGTGTGAGGGGAAGGTGTTTGTTTGTTTGTGTGTGTGTGTATCTAGGAGGGGTGTGGATGTGTGTGTCAACGTGAACAAACACATACATAAAGAAAATACAGCCACACACACACATACACACACACACACTTAGGAGCGGAGGCGTGACATTTTTTGCGCTCCTCGGCAAAATATTTGGCGTTTTTGGCGGGTTCATTACGGAACTTTTTTGGGGGGATGAAGGAAAGAAATTACGTAACAGAGGTGAGTGATCTGGTGTGACCATTAGTGCATCGTTCCCATACTCTTCCGTTTATGAGTAAGACGACGAACATTTATGGAAGACTAATGCATCAAGAACGAATTAAATTAGAAAATATATGAACGTAGGAAAATATAAAAAATGAAAAATAAATTAACGAAGAAAAAATTATGGGGAATTAATTAGATTCGGGAGAAAAAAATGGGGAAATTTATTCACGTGGAAAAAATTCACACCGGGAATAAAGAGAAAGATGGGTAAAAAAATTATGGGGCATTAATTTTCTGTGTGAGATAAAAAAAAAAGTCCTCATGAAAAATTGGGTAATTATTATTTTTCATTGGGGAAAATATTAAAAAATAATAATTTCGGAAAAATACAATAAAATAGAACACCAATTCATACGGCTAAAATAGAACACCAATTAATACACTTAAAATACACCAACAATTAAAAGACTGCTCATCAAAATACAACAATACATCACCAGTTAAAAATACAACAGACATACAGCACATACATTATAAATACAACACTACCAACAAAATACTTTATAGCCCGTGTGTGTGTGTGTGTGTGTGTGTGTGTGTGTGTGTGTGTGTGTGTGTGTGTGTCATAATAATAATGCGTTCGATCACGTATACAATTTTAATACTGAGGTCATTAGCATAAAAGCATTTGATCCTGTTCCGGCGCTGTGAATCACATGGGGGGGGAGGGTAGTTGTGATTTGTTCAGAGCTGCTCGTGATTCGTGATTGAAAAATAGTGATTCGTGATAAGCTAATGCTGATTTGTAGTAGTGGTGGTTGCAGTAGTAGTAATAGTAGTAGTAGTAGTAGAAGTAATAGTAGTAGTGATAGTAGTAATGCGTTTATGCGGTTTGTAATAATAACAATAATAATAATAGTAGTAGTAGCAGTAGCAGTAGCAGTAGTAGTAGTAGTAGTAGTATGTAATAGTAATAGTAACAGCATATAACTCTAGGGGCTACTCCCAGCAAGTTACACTACAGGCTCAGAGCGATATAATCATCAGTTCATTTTTCTTACTCTGTTTCTCTTGTTCCCTTTCTTTATCTTTCTATATTCTTTCCTCTCCTTTCATCCTATTCCTTATCTTTCCTCCCATACATCCTCCGGTAAATAATAATTCTTCCTTCCCCCCTACCCCTCTTTTCCTCCCCTCTTCCCCTTTTCCCTCCTCACCCCCATCCGCCCCCCTCTAAGCCTCCCCCCCCTCCCGCTACCTGTGTTTATGCCTGACACGTGACACCGTGACCATGACAACAGCCTCACCTGGCATTTACAGCATCAGGGATACCTCAAGTTGATTGCTCTACCTGCCCTGACTTCACTAGGCACTGGGGAGGGGGGGTGGAGAGAAGAGGAGGGGGTGCAGAGAGGGGAGAGGAGGGAGAGAGGCGAGGGAAGGGAGAGAGAAAGGAGATGAGGAAGAGAGGAAAGGGGAGATAGGAAGGAGAGGGGTAGATGAGAGAATGTGATTAGAGAGAGGGAGAGAGATGAGAAAGAGAGAGAGGAAGGGAGAGAGAGAGAAAGAGAGGGGAAAAGGAAGTAATGTGCTAGAGAGAGAGAGAGAGAGAGAGAGAGAGAGAGAGAGAGAGAGAGAGAGAGAGAGAGAGAGAGAGAGACTTTAAAACCAACTAATCCTCCCATACCATTAACATAACAAACTCAACTAATTACTCATCACAATTATATGTATAAATAAAATGAGTTCATAATTAATCCTCTTAATTAAGTTGGTTTATTTACGTGTTTATATTTCTCGTTTTATTTACTTTCGGGTTTATGTTTATTTCCTAATTTGGATATTTTCTTTGTGTTTATTTACCTTTTAATATAATTTATTCTTTGGGTCGAAAATATTAAAAAAAAAATCAAGAAATTATTCCCTCTGTGAGGAAAATGTCTACAGTTCGTTTATCAATGAGGGAGGGAGGGAGAGGGTGAGGAAAGGGGGGTGAGGGTAAGGGTGTGGGGAGGGGGTGAGGAAAGGGGGGAGGGGTGAGTGTGTGGGGAGGGGGTGAGGAAAGGGGGGAGGGGTGAAGGTGTGGGGAGGGGGTGAGGAAAGGAGGGGGGTTAGTGGGGAGGAGTGAGGGGAAGTAGGTGGGGGGGAGGAGGAGTAAAGAGAGAAGGAGTGGGGAGAAGGAATTAGGGAAGGAGAGAGAGAGAGAGAGAGAGAGAGTGGGGGGGGGGGAATTGAGGATAGACGGAGGGGGGAGAGAGGGGAAGGAACTGGAGGGAAGAGAAGGTGAAGAAGGAATGGGGGGGGGTGAGGGAAAGGGGAGAAAGAGGGGAGAGGGAAGAGAGAGAAGGGAGAGAGGGAGAGGGAATTACCTGTGTTCACTCCCTCACAATGAACACCTTAAGCACAAGTTAATGAACACTGTGGATTATCAATGAACCGCTTGAGTAAATACCGAATTATCTAAGACGCAATTATTTTCCTCTTGGTAATTTAGTTGCCAATTGTCCGGACCCCTATTAAGCAAATCCCGGATTATTACGCTTCTATGAGATTGTCTAGTCGATTATCCGGACCTCGACTTCCATTATACTTGAGTAAACTTGATGCCGTTTAACCGGATTAATGTATAATGGGAATAGTGTTAAAATAGTGTTAAAATAGTGTTAAAATAGCGTTAAAATAATGCTAAAGGTGTTAAAATGGTGTTAAATGGTGTTAAAATAGGGTTAAAATAATGTTAAAGGTGTTAAAATGGTGTTAAATGGTGTTAAAATAGGGTTAAAATAATGTTAAAGTGCAAATGGTCAATAGTTCCTTAAGCTTAAATGGTGTTAAAACTAAAATTAATTAAACCTGAATAAATGTTGAAAATAAAGAATTAAAACATGAATAGTGTTAACTGTTAAGCCAAAATAGTGTTAAACCTACACAATATTAAACCAAATAAGGTGTTAAAATTGAATGAACTTAAACCAAATTCGGATAAAATCAGAATCGAGTTAAACCTAAAACAGTGAAAATACCTCGTGTTAAAACAGGTAAAGAATAACATAAGCAACGACATAAAGCGACGAAATTTAAGAGAATAAAGAAAATGAGATAATTTGAGTCACATAGAGAGATAGAGAGATAATGGTAGAGAGATAAGTGGAGGTGTGGGAGGGGTAGGAGATGGTTAAATGAAATGAATGAAATTGAAGAAAAAAAATAGGAGTTTCAATCTCAATATCTGTCTAGTTGTGTGTGTGTGTCAAAATACAGTATAACCTAAACTTACCAATATAACATTCCAACTCTCTCTCTCTCTCTCTCTCTCTCTCTCTCTCTCTCACCACTACATCACAGCCTTGCATTAACACACCATTCACATCTTCACTCTCCAACACCCTCCCATTCCCACAAAATTTTACAGTTTCCACAATTCACAGCAAGAACTTACACGATACATCACACAGGCAACTCAGCACTGCACCGCCTGTCGTGTTTTCCACCCTAGTGAGTGACTGTCTCTCTAATGTAACCCGGCAAATGGAAATATTAAATCCGAGTCACATTATCAATAGGAGATATTTCACTGAGGTCATTTTACTCGGTGTATTCGTTTGATGTGTGGTCTATATGTGATTTAATGTGTTTTGTGTGCATTTTCAGTATAGTCGTATCAAATAATAATAATACTAATAATAATAATAATAATAATAATAATAATAATAATAGTAATAATACTACTACTACTACTACTACTACTACTACTACTAATAATAATAATAATATGATAATAACGGCAATGAAAATATAACAAACAGAACAATATCACCACTGCTACTACAACAACAACTAATAATAATAGTAAATACGTGAACGGCATCTCCTTAAGAGCTAAGTTACTGTAGCCGCCGCCAGATGTCTCACGAGAGGAGAATATTTTTACCCCAGGATGAACATGTAAACAAGGCCGCAGGAACAAAACTTTACCAATGTCTTTTTAATTCGCGTGTAATTTGACTTTAAGAAAAGTTTAAGTTAGCTGTGGTAACGTATCCTCGGGCCTGATAATGTGTGTAGACGTAATGTTGAAAGAGAGAGAGAGAGAGAGAGAGAGAAAGCGAGATACTCCCTGGTGGCAGACAATCTACATATTACTATCGCTGTCATAAAAATGCAAACGAAAACCTGTCCCCTGGCGCGTCCTGCTGCGTTATTACCACACCCCCATCTACCGCATACCCCACCCCCTCACCCTCAAAATGACCCGATAATTACCGCTTTATCGAGCTTCATAAGTGGCAACAATGACTAAAATGCACATAGAAATTATATTACATTGTTTTTACGAGGCATCAGAGTCAAAGGAACATTAAATAATATTCCAAAACACGAAATGTTTACCATGGGAGAAAAGCAAGAGGTGTATCATCCATTATGGCCATACTGACGAACACAGTGTTGCCAAAAGGTGTGGCCGAATTATAGTCCATAAATGGAGTTTCGCGGAAAAGTTGTGGCCACACTAAGTTACCTTGGGAATTGTGGCCATTTGGGAGTTAGCCTGAAAATTGTGGACACACTACGAGGGGAACTTGTTGCCACACTAACTTAGGAATGAATTTGTGGCCAGGCAAAGGGAGGAGTTTGTAGCAACACTATCGTAGAGAGGAACTTGTGGCCAAACTAAGGGAGGAACTTGTGGCCACACTTAGGGATCTACTTGTGGCCACAATATGGGGAGGGTGACAGAAACTGAGCTGATGGAATGTAAACAGGTAGAAATGAAGCAATTTACGTGTGTATATCTTGCCTGGCGGGCGGACCATATGGGCGGACAGAAGGGAAGAAAGGCGGAAAGTGTGAGCTTGAGAACGGAAAGTATTAGTAAGCAAGCGAACGAAAGGCCAGACGAACGGACGGATATACAAGCAGATAGACGGAAAAAAATAAATACGTGGACAGAAAGAAAAACCCCAGATATGAGTGGACATAAAGAACACGAAGCAACTCTCTCTATTTACGACGCGGCTTCCTGAAAAGTGTGTGGGAGGTGCACCATCAGCTTGGTACATCCACCTCCTCTTCCCTCCCTCCCATCCCTCGTTATGGCGCGGTTTTAATTACGATAATCACCAGTTGAGCAGCTCTTCCCCTGGCGTGAGAACAGTAAAGAACAGCCTAGACGAGGATATTATCGAAGGAACGGCAGCTATATCAGGCGGGGAGGCAGACTGCTTACTTGAATACATGAATGATCTTGATTTACGGAGGGGTACTTTAAGGTTATAGTCTCGTTTTCTTTTCCCGCCCAAGTTGTTACGGGGATGACTGAAGTAAATTAGTCCTGATACCAACACCAGTAATTTCCTCGCCTTTTTTTATACTATTATTTTGCGTGTGTAGAACAGTACTTATTTTACATAGTACTAATCTTATATTATACAAAATGTACTTCTCTTTACATAGTACTTTAGTAAATTACACAAAACTGCACAAAAGGTAAAAAAAAAGGTCTTGAAATATTTACATTATACAGATAGTTGGTTTAAACATTTTCCTGATCATTAAATTCGTTACTTTTTTGTGTACTCATTATCAGGCGTCTGTGTGTACATTTTTACACAAGCTAAGAGGAAGAGTCGACAATAAAGATGGCTGGGTGATATAAAGGGGAAGACGGAGGGAGGGAAGGAAACAGGGGATAAGTAGGAAGAAAATAATACGTCTGGCAGCACAGTTGAACCGCCAGCCATATTGTAAATTGTCGTACACCAAAATATACAACGCAGCAATATATTATAAAATCAGCATTAACAAAAGTACGAGAAGGCAAGTAATACTTATAGATGTTAGACTCAGGATAATAACTCTATTCTTACGGTTAAATAAAATTAAATACAATAATTTACAGTAGTTGTACCGAATGACGTAGTTGTCCATTATGACGTCACAAATGTAAACAAGCTTCGCTGAACACAATGACGTCACAAATGTAAACAAACTTAGCTGAACAGTATGACGTCACAAATGTAAAACATTTAGTTGAACACTATGACGTCACAAACATATCAATTAGCTGCGTGTATTTATCGGCTAAGCTATGTAAAACTATTCGCTACAGCAAAATAAATAACTGGAAATACATGGCACTTTACTTAATGGATACTGTATACTGAGTAAATATATATATATATATATATATATATATATATATATATATATATATATATATATATATATATATATATGATATAATATCACACACACACACAGGCCAATATATCAACACAAAAACCTACATTCAGACACTTGTAACATCAACAACATTCCATCACCCTTTTTTAAACGCTACCTGGTATATTCTCTCTCTCTTTCACCTTTAAATTACGAACCCCTTTATTTCTACCAGGACGAACTACACACAATAACCTCGTACTCTGGTTCACATACAGCCACGGTTCTGGGGGGAGAGGGGGACGAGCCTAATCCCTCCTTTTCGAATTACTATGACCAAGAGTTAAACAAATCTTCTATTTCATTCTTAAATTATAGAAACTTACATAATTTTCGTTCAATTATTGGTAATGTTTTGTGGTAAATTTTTTTCACAGGATACTCAGGTCGCCCTTTATATAAAAATGTCGTTATTTTATTTTGTTATGGAATCTCAAATTTTTTTCCCAGGCATAACAAGCATTTATGTTATTAAAATGTACAGAAAAGTGTAAAAACAAATATTATAAATATATCTTATTTATATATTTTTTAAATCATTTACGTAAAGTAAAACAAGACTAATTTAAAATATTTTAGGCATTGGCAGTTTTTTTTTTCCTGCAGGAAGCACAAGAGTGAGCAAGACCAGGGCGGGCGGTCACCTTCAACCTTCACAATAGGATGAACAGCACAAGCGTTAAAATAGTTATCATGAGTTACCACAAGCAAGACAATGTTATTATGATGCACCAAGCCGTACGTTAAGATAAAACCTCAGACCAGGACTCGTATGTTAAATTACTACACCGGTTAAAGTGGAGATTAGAGAACGCTTTCAAGGGTTGGCTCACGTAAACTACAACACAAAGATAATGACCAAGATGGCGTCAAAGTTACAATACGACTCTATTGTTACGAGCCACGTTCTCTGTTCTTCACTATAGGGGGATTAAATTCAACTTATGAATCTCTCAAAATCCCGACACTTGACTTGAGGGAGATCAAAAAATCCTCTTAGCCAGCGAGGGTGAAAAATGGCGGGAAGATTATATCCATATTTCATAATTTAAAATCTTCAACAGGTATATTAATAATAAGGAATATTTACGTTATAAGCAACACAGCCCAGGTGTTATATAATGAATATTAAGTTAGAAATATAGTGCAACAGTCTCTGGTTAATAAAGAAATATATATTTTTTAGTATGAGTGAATGTTAGTGAGGCTCACGGACTAGCATTGTTGACAACAAGAAGCAACATACAAAGACTCGTTTCCTGAGGTGACGTCACTGCGTGTATAGCCTTGTCTTGCGTCCTTACCTGTAAACAGAGAGAAAGACAACGAGTTAGGTACAGTTTAATATAGATTCAATATAACTACTAGTAATAAAAACACACACACACACACACACACGGTGGCAAGAGCATCTGTTTCACGAATGACTAAACATAAATTATCGATTATATTTCAAAGGAAAAAAATACCGATATGTTTCAGGGGATTTTTTTTCACAGAAGAGGAAGAAAAATATCGATACGATTTAGAGGGTAACGAACCCCCGATATTTTTCAGGGACGGAAGCGAGAAAAATATCGATATATTTCACAGGATTGAAAGAAATTTATCAATATACATCAAACATTAAGAAAATAATTATAAATGTTTCAAATAAGAATAAAATAAATAAACATTGATATTGTTCATAAATATTCGTTTCTGACATTTTGTGTGTGTGTGTGTGTGTGTGTGTGTGTGTGTTGATCTGCATACGTGACTGTATACATTAGTACACATGTTTATTTAACACACAGTATACACTCAAAACACC
Organism: Homarus gammarus; assembly: GCA_958450375.1. Classification (NCBI taxonomy): domain Eukaryota; kingdom Metazoa; phylum Arthropoda; class Malacostraca; order Decapoda; family Nephropidae; genus Homarus; species Homarus gammarus. The sequence continues at coordinate 16,297 of CAUDMG010002282.1, read as the reverse complement.
TCTGGTTGTCAAAGCACACCGCTGCCTGTCTGTTCAACACTCGTATACACAGACAGACAAACAGACAGGCAGAAAGACAGAGACAGACAGATGACTGATTTGACTGACTGACTGACTGGAAATATATCACAAACTTAACAGACAATGTAACTACTAAACACACACACACACACACACACACACACACACGAGGGGGGGGGGGGGGTCGAGAAACAGGGTAGCCAAGGTGGGAAACATGTAACAGTTCCTCTTTAAGCAGAGTAGTTTGCATGGTGGGAGGGAAGCAGAGGTGAATTGTTGTCGTTGGTGATGCTGCAGCCGTTGTTGGTGATGGTGATGTTGTTGGTGATGGTGATGGTGTTGTTGTTGGTGATGGTGATGGTAGTGATGGTGTTGTTGTTGGTGACGGTAATGGTAGTGATGGTGTTGTTGTTGGTGATGGTGATGGTAGTGATGGTGTTGTTGTTGGTGATGGTGATGGTGTTGTTGGTGATGGTAGTGATGGTGTTGTTGTTGGTGATGGTGATGGTAGTGATGGTGTTGTTGTTGGTGACGGTAATGGTAGTGATGGTGTTGTTGTTGGTGATGGTGATGGTAGTGATGGTGTTGTTGTTGGTGATGGTAGTGATGGTGATGTTGTTGGTGATGGTGATGGTAGTGATGGTGATGTTGGTGATGGTGATGGTAGTGATGGTGTTGTTGTTGGTGATGGTGATGGTAGTGATGGTGATGTTGTTGGTGATGGTGATGGTAGTGATGGTGTTGTTGGTGATGGTAGTGATGGTGTTGTTGTTGGTGATGGTGATGGTAGTGATGGTGATGTTGATGGTGATGGTAGTGGTGGTGATGTTGTTAGTGGTGGTTGTGATGGTGATGGTGGTGATGGTGATGGTAGTGATGGTGTTGTTGTTGGTGTTCTGTTCTTGTTGATAATTTTGATGTTGTTATTGTTGTTGTTGTTATTGTTGCTGTTGTTATCCAGTAGTTAGTGAAGAAATTGTTATCGTTAGTGGTGTCTGAACGATACCTTTAGACTCAACCCTAACTACAGTAACCCCATGTATCCCACTTGAGCTAACAACAACAACAACTACTAACAACAACAACAACAACAGCTCTAAGACTCCATACACCCGGTTTAACAAAGTCTGCGGGAAAGTCTTGTATTATCCGGCACATTTAATACAATAACAGAGAGTTCCCCGTCTGCCTGTGTAAGAATTGGGGGAGGGGGTCGATCTCTGGGGGGAGGGGTCGATCTCTGGGGGGAGGGGGTCGATCTCTGGGGGGGGAGGGGTCGATCTGTCTCTAGGGAGGGGAGGGGGTCGACTTCTGTATGGGGGAGAGGGGGGAAGGGTCGATCTCTGGGGGAGGGGGGTCGATCTGTCCATAGGGAAGGGAGGGGATCGATCTTTCTCTGGGGGAGAGGGGGGGAAGAGGGGGTGGGGGACATTAGTGTATTTTGGTAGTACAGTATATCAGTGTATACTAATGGACGCTATAACTCATACACTGTGGGGGTGTATGTGTGTGTGTATACGTTCATACACTTGGTATACACTGGGTATTTCTTTATGCTTGTTTGTTATGGGTGAGGAAATATATATACATACCTAAAATACACACGTATGAAAGAATACACACACACACACACACACACATACACACACACACACACACACACTCATTGTTTGTATGCTCCCCATACACCTGTCGATAAACTCACAATTAGCCATTTGTCATAGGTTAGCAAATATTGGGCTAGCCTCAGTATACACATTCATACACCCAACATACACACGCTTGTATTTTGTTATAGACAAAGAGAAGAAAAAGTGAGCTTAAACTTTATTGTTATATACAAGTTTAATCCACATGGAACTAACTCAACACACACACACACACACACACACACACACACACACACACACACACAGATTTTATAAAAAGTAAATATTTAAATGAACTACTATTACTACTACTAATACTACTACTACTACTACTACTACTAATAATAATAATAATAAAAAAACAAGAACAAAAGATGAAGAAAAAAGGAAATGAAAAAGGAGAAAAAGAAATATACAAAAAATAAATAAAGATGACAAAAAAGAACTACAGAGTGTACACGGTAACGAAGGAGAGAGAGAGAGAGAGGGGGAGAAGACACACACACACACACACACACACACACACACACACACACACACACACACACACACACACACACAGCCCTAACATCAAACAGGCATCAGCCAAGTAAACAAACAGACAAAGGCAGGCAAACAAGTGTAGGGGACACACACACACACACACACCTCTCTCTCTCTCTCTCTCTCTCTCTCTCTCTCTCTCTCTCTCTCTCTCTCATAAGTGAAGTAAACCTCAATTGTGAAAAATAGCCAACACTTCAGACCATCCGACCCCCTCATAGTAGGATAAAAAACTTTTGGTTAGGTTAAGTTAGATCAGGTCAGGTCAGGTCAGGTCAGGTCAGGGAGTTTAAAAGCCTCCCCACACCTAGCTGGGTAATAGCTCTTGGTCCTGCTGTTGTGTACGAGTTTATGTACCTGGTTTATACGTGTACAGGTTATGATCTATGGTTGTGTTTGGTTGTGAGTTGGGTGGTATTGTGGTTGTGTGTGTGTGTGTGTGTGTGTGTGTGTGTGTGTGTGTGTGTGTGTGTGTGTGTGTGTGTGTGAACCGTGCATGCCTCGATAAGTTATGTCACATTAGGACAGCGTTCAATCCATCACAGAGTCTGGTGTATTCATGAGAGAGAGAGAGAGAGAGAGAGAGAGAGAGAGAGAGAGAGAGAGAGAGAGAGAGAGAGAGTGTGTGTTGTAAGGGGGGGAGGGGGGGAGCTCGTGGTCGAATTGTAAGCGAGGATCAGACGTACACACACACACACACACACAGCTGCAGGGAGAGAGGCTGGATTAATTATTATTTCTATATAATGATGACACATTGAAACCATTCCACTATTAAACCAGGGGTGTGTGTGTGTGTGTGTGTGTGTGTGTGTGTGTGTGTGTGTGTGTGTGTGTGTGTCGTTCCCTTTCTGTCCACTTGTTACTGTCTAAAGTACTCCATGTTAGACAGTTTACTCCGTCTATCACTGAGAGCTGTTTACCACCACCACTATACCCACCACCATCACTATACCCACCACCATCAGCACTCACCATCTCCCCACCTTCATCACCACCATCTCACCATCATCAATTATCACCGACACTACCACCACCACCAACCACAACACAGCTTAATGCCCCCAACATCAGCTTAGTTTTGTATTAAGCTTAGTGAACCCATGCGACCCACTCACTATACAACCCATGCGACCCACTCACTATACTTCCTACATTATCCTCAACCTAATACGGCTCATTATCCGCTGATGGTGACACCGTAATGTAATTTAGTGGCGTGGACGCCGAAAAGAAATTGTTGAGAAGAGTTGCGTTGAATGTAGACAGCGTTGAAGTGGAGTTGATAGCTTTGAAATGTAGTATGGCAGCGTTGAAGTGATTTTTGACTGCGTTGAAGTGAAATTTGCAGCGTTAAAGTGGATTTTCAGCGTTGAAGTGCAGTATGGCAGCATTGAAGTGTACAGTATAGTATGACAACATTGTAGTATAATATAGCAGCGTTGAAGTGTAGTATAACAGCGTTGAAGTGTAGTATAGCAGCGTTGAAGTGTACTATGGCAGCGCTGAAGAGAATTTTGATTGAGTTGAATTGAATTTTGCAGCGTTGAAGTTAAAATATTCAACATACACGAACAGGTCGCCGAATTATAGGTAAAAATTCTCTACTATACAACCCATACGAGAACAAAATGATATAAACCGTATATATTTTCACCTAACAATGAACCATTTACATTTCACAAAAATAATATTTGTAAAGACCTGAGTTAAGTGAATCGTAAACAAAAGTAAATAGATTCATGAATAGAAATATGAAGAAAAAATAAAAATAAATAAACACACACACACACACACACACACACACACACACACACCACAGTTGCAGCAGTTATACCCACTGAGGCACTACCCCTCCTCCCGGCAGGTATTCAGGCCCAGGCACTTAACTCCCCTCCCCCCCCCCCCCCCAGGAACATGACCCACAATGCACCAGTGTAAACAAAACACCTCGGGGTAGCCACTAACTCTGTCAACCAATCACTGGGCACATACTGTAATGGCACTATCGCCAGTGTGACTAGGTTTTAAGTGCCAAGGTGACCCCCAGCAACTGTAGCCTCAGTGTCTAGTTAGTGTGTGGAGACATATGTATTATGTTACCTTATGTTACTGGAACGGAACACTGGAACGGAACACTTTACTTGACGAGGAACGGTTTGGATGAAACGGAACACTTCACTGAAACTTTAAAATTATACAACACCATTACACCATAACAACCTTGACTCACCTGTACACACCACTACACCTGTCCACTTAATTAACTTCAACAGGTGTGCACATACTCATTAAGTCACAGGTATAACTTACACTCCCCTAATGAATTTAAAACACCTATTTCCTACCCCCCCCCCCCCTGGTTAGTATTACACCTAAAAGTACATATTACACCTAAAAGTACATATTACCTACATATTGCCAAGCTTCCCCTACTGGTTATAATATAATTTAAGAATATATTGGTAAGTAACATAGTCCTGACCCCTGCTGAACTCTGAACTTTGAACTAATTTCTTAAAAGCAATTTGAAATTCGTCGGTAAGGGTGGTGTTGGTTGAGAGAGAGAGAGAGAGAGAGAGAGAGAGAGAGAGAGAGAGAGAGAGTTTTGTGTATGGGATATAATAACCTCTCTCTCTCTCTCTCTCTCTCTCTCTCTCTCTACACCTCCGGCTGTATCATTAAGCCCCAACCAAACCTAACCAAACCTAACCTAACCTAACCTAACCAAACCTAACGTAACTCAACCCTGGAGTACATTACCCTCATAAGTACTCGGGGAAAGCGAGGGTGATTATGAGAGAAGAGAGAGAGAGAGAGAGAGAGAGAGAGAGAGAGAGAGAGAGAGAGAGAGAGAGAGAGAGAGAGAGAGTACAGTTCTTTAGAGTACACATTAAACGCGTAATAGTGACTGAGTGAATGTACTTTACACGAGTAACTATATGTCTGGGAGTAGAGGCTGTGTGTGTGTGTGTGTGTGTGTGTGTGTGTGTGTGTGTGTGTGTGTGTTAACGGTGGTATTTGGGTGTTTGTTTCCCTCTGTTTGTGTTTGTATGTGTCTGTATTATCTGTGTCTGTCTGTCTGTCTGAGATAATGGGGGTGGTAGAGGTTAGGTTTGGTTAGGTTAAGTTTCGTTAGGTTACGTCAGGTTAGGTTAGGTTAGGTTATAATCCACAGGCGTAAACTAACACGACCTTTCTGTGGGTGTCCGATGGTATTTTCATTTCAGCTAACAACAACAACAACAACAACAACAACAACAACAACAACAACAACAACAACAACAACAACAACAGCATCAACAACAACAAAACAACAACAACAACAACACTCAGCTGTAAATTGGACAAGTTTCTATTTTCTGGTGTCATTGTTTGAGCGACACCACAACACTGCAACACCATAACACCACAACACTGCACCACCATAACATCACAACACTGCAACACCATAACAACACAAAACCACGACACAACAACACAAAACCATAACATAACCACACAGCGACACAACAACACAACACTACAACAAAACACCACAACAACAATGCCACAACACCACTCGATCTCACTCTCCTCCCACGCCAGGTCATCCATACAAGCAGTCTTTTCTAATGGTGAATGTTACGGTATAGCCAAACACCGTAACTGAACCCGTATCTAAAACAAAAAAAAACCTGCACTGATACTTGTGTTTCTGAATGGTTTAAACCTTGGTGGACGATGGTTTAACCCTTTGAGGACGATGGTTTAAACCTTGGCGGATGATAGTTTAACCCTTTGAGGAAAATGGTTTAAACCTTGGTGGATGATAGTTTAATCCTTTGAGGACGATGGTTTAAACCTTGGGAGATGAAAGTTTAACCCTTTGAGGACGATGATTTAACCCTTTGAGGACGATGGTTTAAACCTTGGTGGATGAAAGTTTAACCCTTTGAGGACGATGATTTAACCCTTTGAGGACGGTGGTTTAAACCTTGGTGGATGAAAGTTTAACCCTTTGAGGACGATGATTTAACCCTTTGAGGACGATGGTTTAAACCTTGGTGGATGAAAGTTTAACCCTTTGAGGACGATGATTTAACCCTTTGAGGACGATGGTTTAAACCTTGGTGGATGAAAGTTTAACCCTTTGAGGACGATGATTTAACCCTTTGAGGACGGTGGTTTAAACCTTGGTGGATGAAAGTTTACACCTTTGAGGACGATGATTTAACCCTTTGAGGACGATAATTTGAACCACCAGGACTCAAAAGGGTTATAATCTGTTAGGGAGGAAAAAAAAAATCACCACATCTATACACTGAAGAATTCCAAAAACTGATTTAAAATTCGAACACTTGTCATACCAACGTAAATCTCTTCAAAAAAAAAAGAAGCCCTCAATATAAACTTTCCTTTTGTTACGTCAAAGAATCACTCAGCGGTGATTTCTACCCACATGACAGACAAGAAGAAAGTGCTATTGACGATACTGCACATGGGAGTGTCAATAAGGGTACAGAAACTACTCCTTGGGGGGGGGGGGGGGGGGACTTCTGAAACACGGTCATCAGGAAGTAATGGTTGGAGCGAGCTTTGTGTCAGTCGATGCTGCTGCCGTTAAGATGCAGTACAGACCCAGCTAGTGTCAGCCAGTGTCAGCCAGCTCTCTCTCTCTCTCTCTCTCTCTCTCTCTCTCTCTCTCCTTTAATACCCCCACCCATTTCTCCTTCTTGCCCTCACCAGCACCAACCGAGGTGAAAATATATATTCCAATTGTGATTCCTTCCCTTACACGCCTCCCATTACCATTTACATGCCTCCTATTACCATTTACATGCCTCCTATTACCCCTTACACGCCTCCCATTACCCCTTACACGGTCTCCTCCATCTCTACAACCTCTCCTCCATTACCCCTTACACGCCTCCCATTACCCCTTACACGCCTCCTATTACCCTTTACACGCCTCCCATTACCCCTTACACGCTTACACGCCTCCCACCAGTCCTACACGCCTCTCTCCTTCCCTTACACGCCCCCTCCCACCCAACCCCCCTCAGAGACTAAGCCAGGCGACAACCTACCAAATTATGCAGCAGGTGGGGCCGGGTAAGCCTTGGAGCCGGACACTATCAGGCTGGTGTCCGGCTCTTAGACAAATGGATAAGATGAGAATTATGGTACAATACTCTATAGGGGAAAGTGTGTTGTAGCCGGGTCTTAACTCCTACTGCTGGGGGAGGAGGGGTGTATCGAAGGTGGAAGGAGTTTGTGGGTGTGGGGAGGGTGGGGTGTGGGTGTGATGTGGGTGGGTGTGGGGTGATGAAGGTGGTAGGGGGGGAGGGGTGATTGTACAGGAAGGATTACGTTCATGAGAGGTAAAATTAAGGTTATAATACGTACACGGACAAAATATACGAGTCATCACGTACACGGAAGGATATATCATATAGGAAACATCACGTACATGGTTCCCATCAAGGACAGTGTGGCCATCCATCGATACACAAAAAGACAATGTAACCGGCACTGTACTGGACCGTCTCTGCTTCCCAAACTGTACAATGAGGCACCCATTTACATATCAGTAAACTATGATGTCTTGGGATCGAACTAACTACCCTAAGAATACGAGCGTAGTAACCACTCAGCCACCGCACCCTTACGAATGACGATAAGTACAAAAAAGATGAATAATTTCGTTCAGGACTTCAGACCATGACCTCACATCACCTTGTAAATATCAGTGATGCAGTTATAAAGTTCCAGAAAGAACTTGAGAATTAAACAAGTCTCTCAAAGTTCCTAAGTGCGTTTTATTGACATTTTTAAAGTTTTTGGGGGGGCATTCTGTAAAGTTCACCTATTTCTCATCTTCGTTTTCTCAATTTTATTAATTTTAATTTTTTACCAAATGTTTATACACAATTTTATTCGATTTTTTTTACTAAATATAATAAAAAAACTCTCTATTATAATTTAGTCACGAGTTTTTAAATACGACTTTAATGGACAGTTTAGAGAATGTTTTTTTTATTAACAATATATAAACACTTAACTCCAGGTCTCTGTAACAATTCAATTATGACTTTTTGTATAGAAGTCTAATGGAAAGTTTTAATACAGGGATTATTTTGGTTCTGTTTTATATTACATACATGTACAGTAGCTCTCTCTCTCTCTCTCTCTCTCTCTCTCTCTCTCTCTCTCTCTCTACACCCTGAGTTATGGCAACAATAAACTATACGGAACATTAAGACCGCACCAGACACACATACATAATAATACCCCGCGTAACACACTCTCTCTCTCTCTCTCTCTCTGTTGTGTGAAGAGAGAGAGAGAGAAAAAAAAAATGTGTGTGTGTGTGCGTTTCAGCCCTCCTATGGTGGTCAGAGAGTACACAGGGGAGGTGTGTACACAACAACAGTCAACACCAGCCACCACACCTACACTCTCCGACCTACACCTTACTCCTTTCCTTAACCCCCCCCTCCCCCTTCATCTCCTCTACCCTCCCTCACTTACTCTACTCTCCCTCAGCCCCTCCTCACCCCCCTCAGCCCCCCCCCTCACCCCCCTCAGCCCCTACTCAGCCCCCCCCCTCAGCTTGGGGTAAAACAGGGAAACACGCTTACTCTTCTCTCTGGCGTCAATGGCTGTGTCAACAACTCTATCTGGGAGAGTGAGGGAGTGAGAGGGGCAGTGAGAGGGGGAAGGAGGAGCGTTAGTAACAGTAAGTGGAAGAGTGAGGGGGAAAAGTGAGGAAATAAGAGGATTTAAAGAAAGAGAGAGAGAGAGAGAGAGAGAGGACACAAACACTCACACACGAGAGACAGAGGAAAGGGAAGAGAGGGGAAGTGAAGTAGAATTGAGGGAAACTAAGGATAAGAGAGTAGGGTGGGAGGGGAGAAGGAGTGGAAAGGGGAGAGGGAGTGATGGAGAGTGAGGGGAAGGGGGGAGGGGGGATGGGAAAGTGAGGGTAGGGGTGGAGTAACGAGGGGGAGAGAGAAAGGGAAGGGGAGAGGAAGTGAGGGGAGAGGGGAGGGGGTGAGAGGGTGAGGGGTGAGGGGAGGGAAGTGAGGGGGTGAGGGGAGAGGGGAGAGGGGGAGGGGAGGGGAAGTGACGGGGAAGGGGGTACCAGGTAAATTGCAAAACACAATTTATTCACGCTGTTGTCGAAGCTTTTATTCAATCGCCAGGAGCCGCATGATACATTTTGGGCCAATTTTGTCGAGTAAAGTGAGAGAGAGAGAGAGAGAGAGAGAGAGCGAGAGAGAGAGAGAGAGAGAGAGAGAGAGAGAGAGAGAGTCTGTCCTAACTTAAAGCAAAAGTCACGAGAAAATATAATTAACACCGAGAAACTGAAGCAAAAAATAAAATAAAGTACACAAACCTTCTTTCTTTTTTTAAACTTAGTTCACTGGAAAGAAACTCTCTCTCTCTCTCTCTCTCTCTCTCTCTCTCTCTCTCTCTCTCTCTCTCCCTCTCTCTCTCCTTTCTCCTTCCTTCACTGTCTCTCTCCCTCCCTCTCACCCCCCTCCTCCCTCTCTCTCCTTCCTTCACTCTCCCAAACGACTCCATCTTTTTTAGGGGGCAGATCTTCGCCTTTCATTTCTCTCCCGCTTAGAAGTAGATCGAGGGAAGGTCTTTGGCCATCCATTTAACCTCTGTCAACGAGATGGGTGGGCTGGGGTGGGGAGGGGCGGCGTTTGGGTGGGGTGGGATGGGTGTGGGTGGCGTATGGGTGGGGTGGGATGGGGTGTGGGTGTCGTATGGGTGGGTGGGGTGGCTTCGTCGCTGTAATTACTAAATGGTGGTGATGTTGCTACTATGCTCTCTACAGCCAACGACCACTGTAATATACTGTAATGTGCTGTAACGTCTCAACTATATGAGAGAGGTGACGCTGTTCCATACCATTACAGCAGCAACATACTAATGCACCACAACACAAACACACCACAACACAAACGCACCACAACACAAACGCACCACAACACAAACGCACCACAACACAAACGCATCACAACACACTAACACCACCTTACATATTTTACGACTCAACTGAAACACCCTGTAAAAAAAAAAACACCACCAACACTTATTAAGCTCGTTAAGTAGAGAGTATGATAAGTATGATAAGTGTGTCCCGTACTTAAGAGACACTTATGGGCTATGAGAAATGATCTTATATTTTGTTCCTCTGGATATAAACATAATTCCTAACATTATACTCTACTTAAACTCTTACTGTTATTTTAGGTTATATTTCACTGTTATATCACATACTTCCGGGTTATACTAAATGAAACCTTAAGGAAGCCTACGTCACGCCATAGTTAATAGGGGGGGGGGGTGGTTGGTTCTGACGTGTAGTATGACGTGGATAATGACGTGGTTCTCAAGAGTAACAAACACGTACCTGTCTTTTCACTCTTATTTTACCCTACCCCCTCCCCCCTGCCCTTGTCCCCCTGCCCTCCCCCCCCCTCCATCCAACCCCTGCCCTCCTTAAAACATCCTTAATCTACCCTCCTTAAGCATCCTTCGCCAGTATCCTTAAGGACGACCCCCTTTAAATTCCCCTCATAAAGGTGCCGCCGTGAGAGAGGGACGACCCCAGGAGCCGCCATAACCTTGTGTAGACTGAAGGGGAGGCGACGCAATTTTTACAAGGGAGGGGGGAAGAGGGGGAGGGGGAGGGGAGGGGATGTGGTGAGTGGGTGGGGAGGGAAAAGTTGGGTGGGGGGAAGGGGAATGGGTGAGTGGGGGAGGGGGAAGGGGAAAATGGTTGAGGAGAGAGCGAGGGGAAGTAAGGGTGAGGAAGAAGGTGGGTGGTAAAAGAAGGAATGAGGGAAGGAGACGGTAAGAGAGATGGAGAGAGAAAGACAGAGGAAGAGAGAGAGAGAGAAAGGGTAAGGAGACGGAAGAACAAGGGGAGGGGGGAGTAAGAAAGAAGAGGGGGAAGAAGGTTGGGAGGATAAGGGAATGGGAGGGGGGGTTGAGGAGGGGTATATGTGTGGGGGGGTGGGGGTGAAGTAGAGAGCACGATGAAAAATTACCCCTCCCCCTCCTCCCACTCCCAAGACGCCATCAGTGTCCCAATTTCGAATATTACACCCGCTAGATGGGGATTTATCATTCGTTATACGGTAACACAGGGTAGAGGGGTGGGGGAGGGGAGGAAGGGAGTGGTGAGGGGGAGGGGAAGGGAGATGGGAGGGGGTGGGGCTTAGGAGATGGGGTGGGGACGGGGAGGTGAGGGGGTGGGTAGGGGTAGGGGGAAGAGGAGAGAGAAGAGGGTGAAAAAAAAACAGCGGTACAAAAAATAGCAGGTGATAAAAAGTGGGAAGAGGAGGACGATAAAGGAAGAAGAATGAGGAAGAAGAACAAGGAGGAGGAGGAAGAGGAGGGAGCAGCAGTAAGTAAGAGCTTTGGGTGATGGAGGACTCACGTCACAAGCAAGGGCGGGAGACCAAGTTGACACACATGTAGGATCTGTGTAAATATGCGGGATTTGTCGTCTTGGAAGAGGACCCCCTCCCTCCCCCCTCCTCTCCCTAAGGACGTGAGAACATGGGTAGTAGGATAGGAAGATATACACCCGGGATCTTTGTCTAGCTGTGAGAGATGGATAGCGAAGAGAGGGTGCGGTGTGGTTATGGAGACACGGTGAGAGACTGCTGTGTGTGTGTGTGTGTGTGTGTGTGTGTGTGTGTGTGTGTTGGGAAGCAGTAACATACACACACACACACACCCAGTCAGCTGGTTGTGTTTACGTCTAAGAGCCAACAGTCTATGAAGCTAGAGCAAGTGTCTCACGTGAATATATTACATGAGTGTTTCAAGTGACTTCCTACCGTGAGTGTCTTGGATTACCACAATTCACGAGTGTTTTGTCCGAGTGTGTGTGTGTAAAGTTAAGCAACAAATTTGAGTGTTTCTCCCATAAGCTGGTTGGTGAGTGCTTCAGATAAGTAACTTAGAGGGAGTCTCACAGCTGCACGATGATTACCCTTTCTAATGAAGAAGGTGTCCCTCACAAGAGAACTTAAGTCCTCACAAGAGAACTTAAGTCCCTCACAAGAGAACTTAAGGTCCCTCACAAGAGAGAACTTAAGTCCCTCACAAGAGAACAAACAAGGTAAACCTCCTCACTTACCTCATAACCCAACCATACCCCGAGAGCCTCACAGGGAACCCTCACACGGGGGGGGGGGGGGGGGGGAGACTCATAGAAAAAAAACTCATCAATACCCTCAATAGGTGGCTCCGTGAGGAGTCTTAACACAAAGGCCTCACAAGAGAACCCAGGCTCAAGAGTCTCACTTCAAGAGGCTGGACTGAGAGGAGAGAGAGAGAGAGAGAGAGAGAGAGAGAGAGATAACCCTTAAGACGCCCTGAGGAGTGAGTGTGGGTAGGGGCGGCAGGTGGGTGAAGGAGAGCTACAGTAGTATTCCAGGCTTCCAAGGGCGCTCACCACCTCCCCTTTACTGCCTACTGGACGGACGGACGGACGAACACGATCCACGATATAATACAGCTTTCATTTACCTCTCGACTCCCGCCTGTACGCTGAGGTAGGTTGTGTTAGCTGGTTTGTTATAGACGTTATACGAATAATAAGAACCCCCCCCCCCCCCCTAGTTTCAATATTAGGTTGTTTAATATTATGTAAGAGGACAATTAGTGGGGTTGTTTTACTTAGTTAATGACGACGTATCTGTATCTGTGCGTTAAAAAGAAAAAATATTCAACCATACCTTTCTCCAGCATTTAACACAGCACAATCAACAACAATATTACCCAAGTCTAATATATAAACACAGGCACAGGAAAAACAAAACCATAACACACATACTTACAAGAACACAATGTGAAAACAAAATATAAAAGGGAAAATAACACCGAACCCTCAAGGGTGGTGTCTTCTTTATAAACAGACGTACATTATGGCCCCATGGTGTCCCGTAGTCTGTGTTGTATAGTTGGGTCCATGCGAGGTATCCTTCTAGGGGGGGGGGGTGGCGATAAATGTCTATGGTCCACTGTCTGTAGTGGTCCATAATAAGGAAAACAATTTATAGTTCGTGATGATATCAACAGACAGACAGACAGACAGACAGAGATTAGAGACAGAAAAACGCCACTATCCCCGTCTTCCATCAACCATAATCTTCTACCAGGAAAGTGCTTCTCCCAGACAAAAATTTCCGGTGTGATGAGCGAGAGAAAATCAAGAGCAAAAAATAAAAATTAGATAACGGATCCCACACACAAGAAAACGCACGAGAGAGAGAGAGACGAGAGATGATGACGACCTTTTGATGACGGACCGAGCAAGCGCGAGAGAGAGGAGAGAGAGAGGATGAGATGGAGAGGAATGAAACCATCTAGAGTAAGAGGTAAGGACAATGAGTGAGACTTTGAGGGGTTTTAAAGGGGTAACAAGACGCTCCTCCCTCCTCCCCCCTTTCCCCCCCCTCCCCCTCCCCCCTTTCCCCTATCGGGTTCTTTATTCACCGGATGAGGGGAAACATTGTTCTGCAGGTAGGTACTGAGGGGTGAAGGGGGGGGAAAAAAACCCCTCAGGTTACGTGGTTTGATGGAGGGAAAAAAGTCATAATTAGTAGCGTAGGTGACGGGTGGTTTCGAGAGGTGAGGGAAGAATGAGAGGAAGCAAGAGGTGAGGAGAACGCGGGAGGTTAACCCGTGAGGAAGTCAAGATGGCGGGAGCGAAAGAGTTAGGTAAGGTGTAAAGGAGAGATCAAGAGGTGAGCGAATAGAGGGACGGTACAGTGAGGGAGTAAACAAAGAGGTGAGAGGGAAACGAAGAGGGGAAGAGGGAGATAACGTGACGGAGTCAAGAGGTGAGAGAAAGAGGGAGGTAAGGGAGGAGTGGCAAGAGTGTGAGAGAAAGAGGCGAGGTAAGTCCGTGAGGAGTCAAGAGCGCTGAGGAGAAGAAGAGGGGCCAGAGGGAGGCTAAGTGAGGAAGGCAATGAGGGTGAGAGAAAGAGGGAGGTAAGTGAGGGAGTCAAGAGGGATGAAGAGGAAAGAGGGAGGTAAGTGAGGAGGTTCAAGAGGTGAGAGAAAGAGGGGGAGAGGCAAGTGAGGAGTCAAGCAGAGGTGAGAGAAAGCAGGGACGGTATAGTGAAGGAGGGCAAGAGGTGAGAGAACGAGGGAGGTAAGGGAGGAGTCAAGAGGTGAGAGAAAGAGGTCCCGGTAAGTCGAGGAGTCATTGAGGGAGAGAACAGAGGGAGGAAGTGAGGAGTCAACGAGGTGCAGAAGGGGATACGGGTGAGTTGAGGATGTTCAAGAGGTGAGAGAAAAGAGGGAGTAAGTTAGGAATCAAGCGGTGTGAGGAGAAAGAGGAGGTAAGTTGCGCGCCCACGTCACAAGGTAGTTGAGAGAAAAAGAGGAGGTAAGTGCGGATCAAGAGCGTCGAGATGAAATATACAACTGACTCTTAAAAAACTACACTCTGATTGGCCTAAAACGCACATACAACTTCTTAAATTTCTGATGGTGTTAACAACCAGTACACAACTTTATCTTTGATTGGTAAAACTAAACATCCAACATCCCATTCTGATTGGCAATTGCAACACCCAATACACTGCTCAAACCTTCCACCTCTATGTGGCAACACGACACCCAATACCCTCGTCTCTCTATTCTTAAAACAATCTCGCCAAGCACCTTTACACGCTAATGAACCCGAATTTTAAATCAGGGCCCGACTGAATCTAAATGGGTGCATGCTGGGGAAGGAAATCAAAAAATCAATATGCAAGTTCCGGATTTGGTGACTATCTGACCCATCGTACGTCTGTATGTTGATTGCGTTCCCGTAAATCCCCGGAGATGCCAATTGGAATGACTGATTGTGAGTGTTTTGTTGACCTTTAACCTAACGAGAAATTCCCCAGCATACACCTGTTGTTTATTACCCTTTACTGGTGGGCTGTTGTCGTCTGTCTTGTTAGGTTAATGTGTGGTTTGAACTACCCCGCATAGTATGTATAGCCAACCCTTATAACCCACCCCTAACCCCAACCCCCACAACCTACATTCCACACGCTGCCTTTTTAAGACTAAAAATTTGTGGAACGACTACCAATAGGGCCTCTATCCCTCCCTTCTTCCGGGCAGCCGCATAAGAGCAGATCGGCCACTTCTCTAATCTTTAGAAGCGGGAATATAGATCTATCCGTGTATGGGATGCCGCTTACTTCCATGGCCGCCTTCCTTCTCCTTCACCTTAATTCTTCTTCACTATTCATCCTTTTCCAGCATTTTTGTAATGCCACCCTCCCCTTCCTCCTTTCTTCACGTAATTTTCCATCACTTCCTCTTCACAATCATCTAGCATTTATCTTCCTTTCCTGCATTCACATTTTACTTTCACCACCTTCCTTCCTTTCCTTACATTTTCACTCAGTCCTAGACTTCCTTCCCTTTATTCCTTTCATTCATTCATTCTTCATTATTTCAATATCCTTATGCTATGACTCCCTCCTTCACCTTCTCACCTGCCTTCCCTCCTTCATTTTCTATCTTCAGTATTCATGAGGTGTCGCGTCTGATGCGCATGTAGCATTTAAAAGTATTGATGTCGGCATTTATGGATATGGGTGTATTTCAGTGGCATTTCGGGCGGGGTGGGTGGGGGGGGGGGCGGGAGTCAATCTGAGTGGATTTTACTTCATTATTCTCATTGGGCAATTTTTTTTACATGACTTACCTACGTAAGATTTGTCCAGATTTTCAATATCAAACAATCAAAATCCTAGATTTTTTTCATAAAGTGAGTAATGCCCGATTTGATGCTATTATATGAAGAAAATCTGGTACTTTTTTAGACTATTCGGGTCATTGGAAAAGCAATACAGATTTCAATAGACAACCAATCCAACTGACTATATTTCTTATGCGAACGAATAATGTCCAAGATTTCAATAGAAAGCAATCCATAATATGGTCATCCTTTATATAACCTAATTCTACCCAGAATTCCAAAAGGACAAACCAAAAACTCTGAGGTGAAAAGGATTATCGGGCATTGATGTGTCCTCCACGTATGGCCCAAGCTACAC